>JAQFXP010002137.1:0-16199 GCA_034693685.1 Belba bartosi
ACTTTAGAATTCTAACATTTCTGGTAATTCAATAAACTTTATACGCTAATACAGCACTCCTATGCATAATAGGAATAAATTAAATGCATTAATTATAAATTTTAGTGACCAAAGTCGGACCAGGGGGTACTTAACCGGTAATCGGTATACTTTAGAATTCTAACATTTCTGGTAATTAAACAAACTTTATACGCTAATACAGCACTCCTATGCATAATAGGAATAGCTTAGATGCATTAATTATAAGAACCACCCCAAAATCCCGTTGCTAATAAAAAGAAATCATACGGGTAACATCACCAACAACAATCCCATTGCTAATAAAGAAAAATGGCATTAATAGTTATCAAATTCTACCAACCCCAAAATCCCGTTGCTAATAAAGAGAAACTATACGGGTAACATCATCAACTTTTCCCGTTGTAAATAAAAGGAATTAATTTTTTCTTGCTATTATAATAAAGATTTTGAAATATTCTCGCTATTAATAAAAATTATCTCGCTATTAATAAAAGAACTCAAACTATTTTCGCTATTACTATAAAGACTAAATTTTTCTCCCGTTATAAGTAAAAAGCATAAAAATCTTCTCGCTATTAATAAAAGAAACCAGCTGTAAGTAAAGAGATAAAATATTTTCTCGTTATTAATAAAGAAACTCGAATTCCCGTACTATTAATAAAAGATTTTCCACTGACCTCTCGTTATTAATAAAAGGGCTCACTCATTTCTCTCTATTATAATAAAGATAATGATTTTTTTCCGTTGTAAATAAAGAAATTAAAAATTTTCCCGCTATTATAATAAGACTGTAATGCGTTGTATATATTGGAAAATCTAAACAATATAACCGCTGTTTTATTCATTGCTACTTTAATTGTATTCTCAATTTATGCTGTTATACAATATAAAGAATTAACGTATAAATTAAAACTATTTCTATTTTTAAATAATTGTAAACACAAACGTATTATTCAAGTGAATGTTTTGAATACAAAAAGATTGGCTCTAATTATCAATATATTAACCAAATATTTAATGCGAGTCTTATTCTGGCCGTTAGTTATCATCCTTTCTATAGCTTTTATCAGTCCTTCAATTATCGCTTATTTCGATCCAAACTCTGGTTTTAAACTAAAGAGTGTATTGTTTTGGTCTATACTTACATTTATATTTATGATACAACTGATTGCAATAATTTCGGTAGTATTTGTAATTGTTACTTTAGTGACGTTATATCTAAACTATAAATTTAAAGAAATGAATAAAATAATCGAAAATTGTTTGAAATTAAACAATTATTCGCTTCTAATGAACGCAATCTTTGAACACATTTTGGTATCAAAACTAACGAAAGAATTAAACTATACATTCAAATACATTATTGCAATTGTCTATTATCTATCAACGACTGGATTAATGTTATTAATGCATTTAATTCATGCAAATGACACTAATTATTATTTTAAATTTGTGATGGCGATTGCATTTATTGTTATATTTTCAAATGTGTTTATGATCAATTTATTTAGCTCTTGGATCAGTTATTGGTCGCATAAACCCTATTCTCTATTAAATTTATTATTAATCCAAAATCGATTTTCAATTAGATTTCGGTTGAAAATCATTGCATTCATTGAGCGTCTGTCCGGACCCGACATTGGATTTTATTGTTTAGACTTATTCCCAATGAATAACTACGAGTTTTATCAATATATCGCTAACTGTGGCTGTACATATTTTTTAATAATAGGATTTGTTTAATTTATATAAAATCTTTTGTTTGTTTATTAATTATTTTGACCCTAGTATTAAAAATTAAACTTTTTTAAATGAGACAAGATTAAATATTTTATATTGTTGTAAAACTAATTTAATATAAAAATAACAATTTTTAAGTTTCTTTATTACATCTAAAAGTGTAAGGAATTTTCTGATTAAATGAAAAAAAATCAAACATTTATATCGCAACCAATACTATCAATAGCTATACTAACAATCGATTTGTCCGATAATTGTATAGAATGTGTTATTCAGTTTCGAAACCATTGCTTTAATAACAGTTTCAATTAGGTCTAAACTCTGTATTAGTTTTTGAATAAAATAATCGCAAAGTTTTAAAACTCAACTTGTTCTTTTAATAAATTAGTTACTATGTTATTTTATGTGTTATTTTAAAATTTAAAAATAAATTTGCAAATATATAATATGTTATTGTTATATTAGTTATAAAAGTTATCAATTTGTTGAGCACTTAGATTAGCTATTGGTCGCATAAACCCTATCTTCTATTGTATTTATTTTTAATACGAAATCGAAATTCAATTAAAAAACAGTTGAAAATTGTATCGTTTATTGAGAGACTGTCCGAACCCGACATTGTTTTCTATTGTTTGGATTCAATTCTAATGAGTAACTACAAGTTCTTTTAATATTGCGATAATTGTGTGTTAAGGTATATTTTAATTGTTGAAACTTTAATACATTAAATAATTAATTGTATTATTTAAACAAATAATAATCAAATGTATGTCAGATAACAGAAAACATATTTTTTATATACAGTATATATCAAATAATTTATTTGTGGCTGTTACTGAGAAAATCAAAGTCCGCATAACTGCCCCTTTGAGGAGTAATTTTGAAGTTATTAGCGCTCAAATTAAATATACATATATTGATCAATTAATGCGACACATTACTTATGTATCAGTAATAGACAGCACTAAAAATATGTATAATTTAACTTGAGCGCTAATATCATGAGTTTACTTTAAAATTATTCCTCACAGATGTAGTTATGCGAATATGAATTAGCTGGGTAACAGCCACATTTATGATTTTTGCAATTGTATATTAATCTATATATTTACACTTTTGTTCTTGACTAATTTGTACAGCTCTTAGATAAGCTATTGTTTGCATAAACTCTATCCTCTATTGAATTTATTTCAAATTTACAAAATATTAGATTAATAAATATATCGATAATAATTATTGCGTTAATTGAAATAAAGATTTATTTAATTTTATCAATATTTAATTAAATCGAATTATTAATGAATAACAAAAATATATTTAAGCAAACAACAATGTCGAAAATGTTAATGTTAATAATTGTAAAAATTAATAATACATTTTTAATCATGATACATTTATGCTAACAAATTGCAAACATTTTCAATATTACCATTTTTAGCATTAACATATTTGACTCATATTTTTAATAATTGCAAATGTTTTTAAAACCGTGTTTATACACATTATGTACTGCATTTTGCTTTAGCTGCCATTTAAACTCCGATTCCTTAATCTAGTTCTTAAACATAATAATTTCAAAGGTTATTTTTTAAATTAATAATTAGCTAATACATGTTATCTTTTAGCCAATGATACACTAGAAATAATGCTTTTCCCACTTTTATTCTCAAACATGTCTTAACGCCGTCTCGTAATTAATAATTAGATTTAATTCGATTTAAAAACACAATACAATCAAAGACTGTTAATCAGCCATTAGAACAACAGTTAGTGATAGAGTCGAGTCTGGGCTGCGACTAAAGGTAATTCAGCTGAAGAGCATCGAGTGTGCGGCAACTAAGCTATTACTGGGCTAAGAAGCGACTACTGAACAACTGAAATATAATTAAGAATACATTTTCGGTATATACAGAGATATAATCATGTATGCGCAGAGCGGGCCAAACATTAAAATTTATGTTAAAAAATACAAGCGCTGTTTTTGTCTTGGTCATCTGATTAACTAATGTTAATCCGCAATGACTTATAACTTGGCATAGAACTAACACATCAGACGTCCATTAAAAGTGGCTTTTAATTGGCTTCTAGGCCTTTTCTTTGTATGCGAATTAAACAAGTAAAGTTTAGCAATATGAGACACATAATGAGACGCATAGTGAGAGTAGTAGTTGCGATATGAGAGTCACGTATGCGTTCATAAAAATACAGTTTATAGAGAATAAGTCGCATCTTAGCAAAAGTTAACTAGTTTATAAAATTAGTTTTAATTTAATTAAAATTTAGAGTTTGATTTGTCTCAAATTATTTAAAATAAATTTTATTTTGCCATCTAACTATAAAAATCTAAATTTTAATTTTATCCATATTAACTTTACAGCCAAAAAGCTCCTAACGCTCCCACGTGCGGTTAAAACTAATATAATATTAATTAGCTTCTAATTGCTTTAATTGTTTTATAAACAGCAAGCATGTTTTTAAAGCTATGAAAAATTAGAGGCCAATTATAGTTAGTTTAGAAAAGGTTTGGTCATAATTTTTAAACGTAATAAATTTTAAAATATTTTAAAAAATTATTTTTATTAAAGAAAAATATTTTTAAATATTTATATCAATATAATTTATAAATGTAATTAAAAATATAAATAATGATTTATGCAAATAGCAAATTAAATCAATCTGAAAAATCAAAAATATTTTTACAACAAATTTATGTCAAAAAGTTTTATTTTGAATTATAAGTTTAAATTGTTGATTTATAAATTTATATCAAAATTTAAATTAATTATTATATTTTAAAACTTTAATTTATTTCGAAAACAAATATAATATTATTTATGTTTTAAATTCAAATATAATATTTCATAAAAACTATGAATACTGTTGTGTTAATAATATTGAGCTAAATAATATAAGTTATAATAAATTAAAATTTTAGCAATTTAAAAACTGTTTTTGTTTTAGAAAACGTTTAGTTATAGTTTTTAAACGTAATAATTCAATTATTTTATTAAAACAATATTTAAAAAAATAATTTTTTATGCAATAAATTCTCTTGAAAATTTCATGATAAATAACATTAAAACGTTTGAATTAATCTAATTCCTCAAAAATAAAATATTTTGACGTTTTTAATAAAATAATTAATTACTTAAGAACACGCAAGTTGTAAATTATATCTTACCGTATTTTTGCGCATATACTTGATTGCTGTTATAAGTGAGTTTGACCATAATTACAAAAGGATGTTATGGTGTTATGGGCATGCCCATATAAAGTGAGGTATACAAAATTTTATTCTTAGAATTATTTTGTTATAATTAGCAAATTTCTAGATAGATTTAATAAATTGACAAAAAACTATTAATAATTATATTAATCACAAATTAATTAACAATATTTCAACTATTTTTGAGTAAAACTAAATTTAAATTAGGAAATTGTTATTTTATTGTAATTTCTTAAAAGATTATACTTTAGGCAATTTATTATTTTAATAAAAACAAACAATACATAATTAAACACATGCAATAATTCAAATATTTAAAAATTTTACTGTTTTACATTAATCTTAAAAACATGCCTAAAACTGATTTTATTTCTCACATATTACGGTATCCTGATATACCCGGGGTATAAGGGCATATGGTCTGCTTCATTTTATATGGGCACTGCATGTGTATGCGCGGGAATACGGTATTAACATATACTGTAATACCCCACACATAGCGGCATGCCGGTATAAAAGAGGATGACTATTTTCCCTAAAAATTTTTAAGGTCTATACTGGCATAAAGCGAAAAAAATATTAATATAAAAATTTTGTTTAATTAGCATTTAAAATTAATTGCAACAATTAAACATAAAGTTAATACCTGGATTAATTTTTATGCAACTTGAAATTAATTTTTGTCTAATTTTAAACTAAAATTTAAATTATTAAAAAAAATTGGCACAGATTTTCTTATTTTTGATTAATTTATTAAATGTTTTTAATTTATTTAATATAAAATATTTGATTTCTTATTTAATTTAGTTTATTTTAAACTTTACACAACATTATATTTTAATTTTAAATTACATTTCTTTATTTTAATTGTAAAATAATTTTTAAATTAAATTTGAAGTCATGTGTTAAAAACTTTATTTTTTCTTCGTTTATACCTGGGCATAACAGAATGAGATTAGCCTTATTTTATACCAGCATGTCGCTATTTGTAGGGTATTACGGCATTAATATTAAATCAAAATATTTTCTTAGATAATTATGCTTAAAAAGTTTAAAATTTTAATTCAATATGATTAATAAAACAAGACTGAACAGTATGATCTTAATACATTTTCGAGAATATATTAAATTTATTAGAACACACATTTATCAATACAATGTGTCTGGCAAACTTTAATAGCAATATATACAATTGGCATCCGACTTCGGCGTCTGGCAAAAGTTAAAAGCAATCTATACATTTGGCAAACGACTTTGGCGCCCTTGCAATTTTTAATAGCAATCTATATAAAATTCCTGCTACCTTCGGCGTCTGGCAAACATTAATAGCAAACTATATAAATTTTCAACTACTTACGTTTTTGGTCAAACTTAATTAGCGACCTATACAATTGAAAGCTGCTTTTAGCGAAAAAAAAATTTATAGTAATTTATGCAATTGCCAGCCGTCTTTGGCAACTGGCAAATATTAATAACAATACATTTGCCAGCCGCATTTGGCATTTGGCAAATATTAATAGCAATACATTTGCCATCCGCCTTCAGCGTCTGGCAAATATTAATAGCAATATTTACAATTATTAGCCGCCTTCAGCATCTGACAAACTTTAATAGCAATATATACAATTGCCATCCGACTTCGGCATCTAGAAAAATTTAATAGCAATCTATACATTTGCCAAAAGACTTCGGCGCTTTGCAATTTTTATTAGCAATCTATACAATTGCCAGCCGCCTTCGGCGTCTTGTAAACATTAATAGCAACTTATATAAATTTCCAGCTGCCTTCGTTTTTTGTCAAACTTAAATAGCTAACTATACAATTGCCAGCTGCAATCAGCGTAGAAAAAACTTTAGTAGTAATTTAGTAATTTATATAATTGACAGCCGCCTTTGGCGTCTGGTAAAATTTAATAGCAACTTATACAATTGCCAGTTGTTTTAGCATAGGATAAAGTTTAATTATATTTAAACAATTGCCAGTCTTCTTTCGGCAATTTATTCATTTGCAAATTTATTATTATTTTAATTCCCGTGCATTTGATTGTTTGCCTATTATCATGCGCTTATTTTTAACATTATTAAATCATTTTCATTTATCAAAATTAGAATTTCTTTTATATAGACAAATGTTATATTAGTTAATTTCTATTTTATTTAATTTGATTAGTTTATCTTATTAATATTTTAATTCCCGTGCATTTAATTGTTTATCTATTATCTTGCGCTTATTTTCAACATTATTAAATCATTTTCATTTATTAAAATTAAAATTTCTATTATATAGGCAAATGTTATATTAGTTAATTTTTATTTTATTTAATTTGTTTAGTTTATCTTATTAATATTTTAATTATAGTGCATTTAATTGTTTGCCTATTATCTTGCGTTCATTTTCAACATTATTAAATCATTTTCATTTATTAAAATTAAAATTTCTATTATATAGGCAAATGTTATATTAGTTAATTTTTATTTTATTTAATTTGTTTAGTTTATCTTATTAATATTTTAATTATAGTGCATTTAATTGTTTGCCTATTATCTTGCGTTCATTTTCAACATTATTAAATCATTTTTATTTATTAAAATTAGAATTTCTATTATATAGGCAAATGTTATATTAGTTAATTTCTATTTCATTTAATTTGTTTAGTTTATCTTATTAATATTTTAATTTCCGTGCATTTAATTTTTTATCTGTTATCATGCGCTCATTTTCAACATAATTTAATTTTTTTTATTTATCAAAATTAATATTTGTTTTTATATAGGCAAATGTTATATTAGTTAATTTCTTTTTCATTTAATTTGATTAGTTTATCTTTGACGACAATGGTCAAACGGGTTGCGCAAACGGCTTTATAAAACTTTAAGCAATTATATACTGAACAGATAATAATTGTCAGCAGTCAAATGTCAACCGTCAAATGTCAGCAGTTAAATGTCAGCAAACAAATTCAGCAGACAAATTCAGCAGAGGGGTGGGGGTGGGGGTGGGGGTAGTGCAGATCAAATTTATATATACATTTTTCTCCGAAAATGTATTAAAAATATCAAATATATTTAAAATTTTTAGAACATGATCAATTATTTAAACACATGCAAATGGCAAATTAGATAAAAATAATAAATCAAAAAATATTTTTAAAAATAAGTTTGTTCAATAATTATGTTTTAAAATATACGTATAAATTATTGATTTTAGGAAAGTTATTAATATATAATCAAAACATTTAAAGCATTTTTTAAAAATAAAATTTGTTTTAATTTAATATAAATTAAAGGTTTAAATAAATTTAAAATCGCGTTAAAAATAAAACCAATTAGTCTAAAGTTTAATCATTTTGTAATGAATAACACCGAAAAAAGTGTCGCAATAGAGAGAATTGAAAAGTTTTTGAAAAAATACGGAATTATTGTATCGAATAATTTGGATAATTATGTGAATAGAATCCGCTCTAAAAAGCAATAATATCCGTCAGTCTTATTAAATTCTCTCTAATATTCAGTTCTATTCTATACTTAATTTCTGGTTTAATGAATAAGCGATCGATTCGTATCCTAACGGGTAATGCGTTGTATATATTGGAAAATCAGATCAATGTATCCGCCGTTTTATTCATTGCTACTCTTATTGCAATTACACTTGAATCTGTTTTTCATTATCAAGATTTGACTTATAAATCAAAATTGTTTTCGTTTCTTAATGATTATAAACACAAACGTATTATTCAATTAAATGCTAAAAATACAAAAAGATTGGCTTTAATTATCAATATATTGACCAAATATTTAATGCGAGTCTTATTTTGGCCGTTAGTTATCATCACTTCTATATTACTAATCAGTCCTTCAATTATCGCTTATTTTAATCCAAACTCTGGTTTTACAGTAAAAAGTGTAGTATTTTGGTCGATAACGACATTTATATTTGTAATAAAATTATTTGCAATAATGTCGGTGGGATTTGTAATTGTTATATTACCAACGTTATATTTAAAATATAAATTTAGAGAAATAAATAAAAAAATCAAAATTAGTTTGAAATTTAAAAAATATTCGATTCTATTTAATGCAATTTCTAAACATATTTTGGTATCAAAACTGACAAAAAATTTAAACGATTTTTTTAAATATACGATTGTAATTGTCTATTATCTATCCACACCTGGTTTAATGATAATAATGTATTTGATGCATGCAGTTGACACTATTTATTATGCTAGATTTGTCTATGCAATTTTATTTATTGTCATCTATTCAATTGTGTTCTTGGTCAATTTGTTTAGTTCTTGGATCAGCAAATGGTCGCATAAACCCTATCCTCTATTGTATTCATTTCTAATACGAAATCGACTTTCGATTAGAAATCGGTTGAAAATTGTTGCGTTCATTGAGAGACTGTCCGGACCCAACATTGGGTTCTATTGTTTGGATTTGTTTCCAATGAATAACTACGAGTTCTATCAATATTGCGTTAATTGTGTTTTAACCTATATTTTATTTATTGGAACTTTAATACAATAAATAATTATTTGCATTATTTAAACAAATAATAATCAAATGTATATCAGATTTCAGAAAATATTTTTTAATGTATTTATTAATTCATTTATTTATGATTTTTGCAATAATTTTTTTTAAATTTACACTATTGTTCTTGATTATTTTGTACAATTCTTAAAAAAGTTATTGTATAAATCCTATCCCACTTTGTATTTATTTTTTGCATTTTGCTTTAGTTCCAATTTGAGTTCCAAATCCATAACCTGCTCATAGTTTTTAAATGTAATAATTTTTATTTTTAAAATAAAATTTTAAAATTATTTATATTAAAGCAAACTATTTTCTTATATATTTTTTAAAAAAACTTTACAAATTTAAAATAATTTAATTTATAAAAACAATTAAAAGTAAATAAAAATTTTTAAAATACAAGTAATTATTTAAGCACATGCAAATTTTGAAATTGATGAAGCTGGTAAGCGTAAAATATGTTAAAAATATTCTATGTCAGAAATTTTATTTTCAAACTATAATAAATAAGTTTAACTTATTGATTTTAAGTATCTATTAAACTTCAGTTTAAATAATAATCAATTAAAAATTTTTATATCGTAAAATACTTTATAATAAAAATATAATAACTTTGTCAAAATTAAAATTATTGTAAATTAAATTTTAAATATTTAGAAAACCATTTAATAAACTTTTACAAAACAAATTAAAATTAATATAGTATTTAAGCTTTAATTAAAATTTAATTAATGACTGATAAGACGCCTCTGTCCGGCGCCATATGGAGTTTTCTCTTTACTCTTGTCATTAGGTTTTGGGTCAAATTTTTAGGTGTTTTGTGAATAATTAATTTATTTCATGTATCGGTTGTCCAGCCCTTTGCCTAAAGTTTTTTTTAAATACGCCCAAATAAGTTTTAATTGCATGCAATTGGAAAACATTTGGTGAGATTAGAGCTTTTGAAAAATATTTAATTCGAATTGAATCTATTGTTTGTAAAGATTTGTTAGCGTAATGTGACGTTAGATGACGTATTTTGGCGTAAAATAATTACAAAATATTTTTATTTTATTTAGTTTTAATTAGTTTGATTTTAGTTTCCACCTTATATGGTGTTATGGCTGTCCTTGTCGGATATATCCGGCTTGTCCAAACGCCGAGAAATGTATCCGGCCCAGACTAACACAAATAGTTTTAAAAATATAACCAAAACACGTGTTTTTAAGTATATTTATTGCGTGTCTGTGAAACCATAGCAACATTAAACTGACATTTTTATGACTTATTACAACAACATTTAAAAAGCAAACATTGATAGAATAAACCCACTTTTTGTGTGCGATCTCGACTATCACAATGATTGACCAATGTCCATTTGATAAGACACCGATTAATTTTACTCATAACTCAACTCAATATCGGGGAGTGAAGCGCTATATAAACCTGCCGGAGCTAAAAAAGATTTGTAATGAATTCCCGTCGCTATTAAAAAATATGTTTTACAATCAATTACTGAATGTCAATGCATATGTAATCGCAACTGATGAACAAGTTATTCGCGTCAAAGATTTGGACGAAAGTTT
The DNA here is from genome assembly GCA_034693685.1 of Belba bartosi. Classification (NCBI taxonomy): domain Eukaryota; kingdom Metazoa; phylum Arthropoda; class Arachnida; order Sarcoptiformes; family Damaeidae; genus Belba; species Belba bartosi. The sequence continues at coordinate 11,092 of JAQFXP010002137.1, forward strand.
AGTTCAACGTTTGGCCAATGATTACTTCATACCAGAAAAAACGATTGTAATTAAATTGTGATGTCTTTGCGTATGGGAACTAATTTGTAGATATTCGACATATCCTTTGCGTCCAATGTCATGCCGACCACTACCAAATCAAGCAAATAGAAGCAGAACGCACCCGATTGTCAACCCCTATTATAAAATGCGTATATGGATGTCCGGGTGTTTACCTTGAGATGTTACCAATTCCTGTCCAAGATTATTTCATCAAACAAATGGGTTGAATCTTTGCCGTCGTCACCGACGAAACGTTGGCTTTGATAGCAACAATTACACAGAAATAAGTTAATCAGAATAAGGTCGCATAAAAGTTGTTCCGTATAAAAAAGCTGTCTTTAATGGCCCGTTTGGAAGCGTTGGAGTCTGACCACTAAAACTCTTCAAAGAGAATTAACAGATATTGACCTAACTTTTTGTGCTTAGAAATTAAGCCACACATTGCCACCCTTTTGAAAAAACCGAATTCTCCCAATAGCTTGAACTAAAGTGTCAAATGACTAAACTTTAAGGAATGTATGACTTTTAGGTTTATAATTATAAACAAATTCAGAAACAGAATTTACGTTTTGAGCGACATAGAGATAGATTAGCGGTTGAATTATTAAAAATAAAGACTAGTTTTGATTTCAAATTACAAGAAAAGACGGACAATTATCAAAATCATATAAAACGGAATGTCTAAGACTATCACTATAACTGATTGATCCGTAACTCGTTAAAAGAAAAATATCGTTGTTTTTTGGCTTACCCGGCCGAATTTGCCCTAAAAGGAATGAAATGGCAAAACGTTTTGAACTGGAAAAAAAAGTATCCGTTTGCCCGAAAACTTGATTTAATGAAAATTACTGTTTCAAAGGTTTTTAGCGCTGATAACTTCGCTTTGTCAAATTTAATCGAGATCAGTGCGCCGACGCCCCCGCTTTTGTCCTGGGATTTCAAAATAATGCAAGTTTATGTCAACTACGCCAAGCCTCATAACCGATTATCACCAACTGCTTGGGTGTACTATTAAAGCCAGAAGTCTATAATTTATGGTTATGAAAACTCCTGGACTGTACGGCAGTTTTATAACTTAATGAAATCACATATTACAGTCGTTTTTTGGTTATTCTTCAGATTGTCTATCGATTTAATCTTTTTTTTGAATCAAATTTATACTCAATTAACAAACGCTTTAATTTTGACACTAATTAATTCTCTCAATCCAAACTTAATACTCTATAAACCAACTGATCGTTTGAAATCAGTAGACGAAAATCAGGTATAGATGTCAAGGATATGTATGTGCTGGAGGATAAAGGGCCTACACGCATGCAAACTACAAAAAATTGGCGCTAATCCAATAAATAAATTTTGACATCACTGGTCGTTTCGGTGCGATGAGGAGGGACTAAAATGACCAAATCGTGTCATCGACATAGAAAGTCATTATTTTATTGTTTATCTATTCTTATCATAAATACAATAATTACTTATCATTTGAAATATGTGTTTGTATTAATAATTACTATTTTCTTATCTATGAATAAATATTTTTTAGTTTATTATATATTTATAATAGATATAATTAAACTGTAATTAAACTAGTTGTTCAGGTGTTGCCTCGATATAATCATACAGACTATATCTGAGGCCACACTTAGTGAACAGTCAGACGTTGTTGTAAAGCCTTCGGAGACAGTTGACTAATATTTTAGTTCGTGTTTTTTATTAAATTGTTTGTTCATTACTGGTTTACTGGTCAGTATACCTAAGTGTCTTTACAGTAGTTGGTCTGTTTGTGGATAAGCCAGAGCTTGAAATAGCGTTGTCTACTGATAACGATTGGTCGACTGATCGACTTATTTATAAACTTTTTATTTTAAGCTATAATAAAAATGTATTTTATATTAATACTTTTAGTTATTTTTATTATTATGTTTTAATATTGTTTTATACATTAAGTAATATACATAATTGGTGACGACATTACGTTCCCATCCTTTGCGCCCGTTTTGTTAGTTATTACCCATTGGGTAGAAATGTCGTTCCAAATCGAATCCAGAAAAGTATACCCGTTTTTAGTTTCTAATGGAAATCTTTGAACATAACAAATAAGGCAACTTAAGTAGATTTTATTGTTAAGACAATTATTATCTGATAAAATTATTTGGCATAAGAATATCAGAAAAATATTTAATAATTTATAAAAGCGCTTGTATTTAAAATTATTAATTTGTATTTATATTTCTATCAGTTAATATCATTGAGAAATTATTGTTTAATAAGCAATAATATAATTGACCACGTTAATACAAAGTAAGGTAAAGTAAGATATAAAAATTAGTCTAGTTAAAACTAATTGTCTCATTAACGATGATAAATTATTTCAAAACATTAAAATATTAAATTAGTTAAACGTAATTAACACTTAATTTACAAACAGTTTATATAAATCAATATACAAACGCAATTATAATTACAGGTACAGGCCTCGAGTATAATGTCAAATTATATATATCCGCGCACTCAATTACGCCTATTATATTGGGCTTAGATTTTTGCAGAAGGAATATTAGTTATATTTGTTTTGCAAATGGAGGGGAAATGATATATTTTGAACAGGGGGTTGAAGAGCTAACAGACAATCAACAAATACTGCTACAACCAAATTTACAAATTACAGCTACAGAAGATGAACTTAGAGAAATACTTGGGAGTGATTTAAATAGTTCGATTGATAAACAAATTGTATTTGACAATTTGATTAAAATATTACAAAGTGTTTCAGAAGACCAAAAATCCCGCTTTAAGAATGTGAATTTTGAAGTTTATATAGCAGCTTCTAAAATTGAACTTGATAAAGCTAAAGACTTTGATTTTATGACAATTATACAAACCAGCGACACAAATGAACAAATCAGCCTGTATAATCTACTATATTCCAATTAAAATTTGTTTGCATTTTCAATGGGCGACTTAACCGTTGCAAAAGGAATTGAACATAAGATTGATATTGGTCAAAATAAAGCTGTTTGTAGAGCGCCATACCGAACATCAGCTAAAGAAAAAGAAATAATAAAAGAGCAAATAGAAGAAATGTTATTGAGAGGTATTATTAGGCCATCCAAAAGCGAATTCGCCTCTCCAATAGTTCTCGTTAAAAAAAGACGGTTCTACCAGATTTTGCGTGGACTCTCGCGCACTGAACGCAATAACTGTACCGGATAAATTTTCGTTACCGTTGGTTGAGGATATGCTTCATTCCCTTCGTAGTTCCCGGTATATTTCTACGTTGGATTTGTTCAGCGGATACTTTCATGTACCTGTGGCGGAAAAGGACAAACATAAGACGGCATTCGTATCGTACTATGGGCTGTTTGAGTTTAACGTCATGTCGTTCATGCTGATAAACAGCCCAGCTACGTTTCAGCGCCTGATAAACAAGGTGTTTGCACCTTACTTGTATAATTTTGTGTTGGTATATTTGGACGATATAATAATTTTTTCAACTAAGTTTAATAACCACTTAGAACACATAAAAAAGATTTTCGAAAAGATCAAAGAATTTAATTTAAAATTACAACCAAAAAAATGTGTCTTTACTGCAAAAGAAACCAAGTTTTTTGGAGATGTAATAACAGCCGAAGGAATTAGCGCAGACAGAAATAAAGTAAAAAGCGTTGAGGACTTTTAAATACCTCGGACGCAAAAAGCAATTCGGGGGTTTTTAGGATTAACTGGATACTATCGATCATTAATTAAATCATATGCACACATAGCAAAACTTTTTACAACTTTGTTAAAAAAGGATCAAAATAATAAACCCATAGTCTGGACAGACGAATGTAATATTGCATTCAAAGAACTCAAATCCAGGCTAATCAACGCTCCTGTTTTTGGACATTACTATCCTGAACTACCATTGATTCTTTATACTGATTTATCTGGAATAACGATGGGTTGGTGTTTACATCAAATTCAAGAAGGGATAGAAAGAGTGTTAATGTATGGCAGTAACTTAATGAAGCTCAACGTAAATATTGCGTTACGGACCAAGAATGTTGTGCAGTGGTCACTGCGGTTATTAAATTGCGACACTTTCTAATTGGCGTTCATTTTACAATACGTAGTGATCATCACTCATTTTGTTAATTGATGAGAGTGAGAGATGTGTCAAAAAGATTAGGCCGATGGGCGATTCGACTCCAAGAGTTTGATTTTACAATTGAACATAAAAATGGAAAAAGACACTAACACGCAAATTTTCTGTCAAGATACCCTACTCGAGAAATCAGCGAAGAAACGGAAGACATTAAAGAAATTCCAATGTATAACATACAATTAAACGAAACTCATAAATGTGGAACAATTAATGACTGCTTAAACGCAACTGATTTATTCCCTTCTCACGAAGATTTGAAATGGGGTACGATAGCTAATTTTGAGAAATTGGGGTTTCGCTGGGAAGGAAATATACTCATTTGCAACAACATCACTCTTACAAATCCCGTTAACTTAAGTCAAAATACAAAACCAAATGTAATGTTAAAAAAATCTTTACAAGACTTTATGACAAAATACGATATGCTTTCCGAACAAATAAAAGATAATTTTATGTAAAAATACAATTGATAATTTAAACAAAAACATTGGTTTGATAAACAAGCGATATTGTATTAAAAATCAAATTTTATACCGGAAAATATATGATGACGACGGAATTGAAAAATTATTACTTTGTATTCCAAGACACATCCGCCAAGATGTGTTACAAGAAATCCATGGAGGGCTAATTGCGGGACACTTTGGAGTACATAAAACGTTATGGGCAATTAAACAACGTTTTTTCTGGCCCAAAAGAGAAAAGAGTGTTCGAAAATTTGTTAGATCGTGCACCTGTTGTCAACATCGAAAACAAGATTATGGCAAAGCCAAAAGACTTCTCCAACCAATACCTACTGGTCGCCCTTAGGATTTAGTGGGTGTAGACCTAATCGGTCCGTTTGTAAAAACTCGAAACAATAAAAAATGGATTATTGTGGCAGTTGATTATGCGACAAAATATATAATAACTGATTCTC
>JAQFXP010002138.1:0-16196 GCA_034693685.1 Belba bartosi
AGGCAGCAAAAATCAAAAAGCACTATTTTTCGTTGTTTTTGTCACTTAAACAAATTTTCTTTAATAATATAATAATAATAATAATATATAATAATTAAAATTTTATATTTGCGACAAAATATTTTTCAAATTAAATATTTTACAAAACATACAACACAAAAATATTTGTAGTATTTACTGATATTTTAGTATTAAATTTTTAAAATTATTACAATATATTGAAATGAGACACACTAAAACACATTTATAATTAAAGATTAAATTAAAATTATTTATATTCAACTTAGGTTTTTATTTATGTATTAATATATTTACAATTATTTGCACTGTAGACAGGAATTAGATCGGATCTACAGCAGAAATGGCTGATCGGATAAATAGTAGATTTGATTTCAGCATTTAATTTGTAATAATGTTTTAAATTAAAATAAAATTCAAAACTTTAAAAATATTTTTAAATTAACGTTTTTTATATAATATACTGTTTCAATATATTTTTATCAAATTAAAACCATAGCTAAATAAATACAGGTATAAAAGCAAAAATAATTCTAATTTATTCGTAAATTTTAAACACAATTAATCAAACATGACTCGTATCATGCAAAAATCATGTGTTTTTGTTTAAACAACAAAGTTATGCAATATTGTGTCTTGTTAGTGCTTTTGAAAATAAATTTGACTGTTTAAAATTTTTTTATTTATTTGTACATTATTATTTAAATTACTAATTTGTGATAGTGTACGAGTGAATTGATTTTCGCATAAATACATCTGTGAGGAATAATTTTAAAGTAAAATTATATCGATATATCGTTATATTAGCGATCAAGTTAAATTATACATATTTTTAGTGCTATCTATTAAAGATACATAAGTATTGTGTTGCTTAATTGATCAATATGTATATAATTTAACTTGAACGTTAATAACTTTAAAATTACTCCTCAAAAAGGCAGTAATGCAAAATTCAATTTACTCGTACACATTCACGTTTGTATATTAATTCTTAAAGCAGGTATATTGCTAATATAAGTTTTCATTTTTATACGAACTTTGATTATAAAATAAATATTTTATTTTTTTTTACTAAATTTTTGTTTGTTAAATTTTATAATATTTAAATCAGACGTTGAATTATAATGTCAGATTTAAAATATTTTATTTGCATAATATATTAAAAAAACTAAAAGTAAATAGATAAATACGTTTAAAAAATTTAATATGTTAATTTTTAATTTTTATTTTTGCATTTAATTAAAATATATCAAATAATTTAATTTAATTCTTATTCTAGAAAATAGCAATTAAGTTCAAAATTTAAAATAGTTAAAATAATATATTTTGCTACTATTAGAGTATTAAAGTTTAATTTTTATTTATTCAAACAGTTTTTGTATTTTGAGTCGAGATTTCAAATCAAAATATTTATTGAAACACATTTCAGATATTTCCTATTGAAAAATAAAAAAATTAGATATAAAAAATAAACATGTTAATTGTTCGCAAACATACGGTTAAAACTTTGTCATTCATTGGAAATCCTTTATTTTTATTGCTTTTTAAGAAAAATAGAGCCGAAAACAGAGTTTGAATTAATAAAAATATTTTAATTTCCTTCAGTATATTGTCGACTGAATTGATTGGATTTTCTGAATATGTTTTTCCGAATATACGCTCAGATTCCGAGACATAGATCTCAATCAATTGTTTAATCAGTGACTCATCGATCGTAATAGACTTCTTATCTTTAGTGGTTTGACCCCATTCTCGAACGATGTGATGGAATTCAAAGCCACGAAAGCCATAACCAGAGTATTCATAATCGATAACAAGAATCTGATCACTAGTTTCACTCAAATTGTGGTTATTCTCCAAAACCAGAACATTATTACCGCTGAAGTCATTGTGTGTGAAGACTATCGGACTTTTGGTTTTCAAACCCAAATCCAAAACCCATTCCATCTCAGCCTCGAAGTCGTGTTTTTCAAACAAATCAAAACTTTTTTCTTTAAACAATGCAACAAGCTCATTTTTGCGAACATTATTTCCAAGCGTCTCTTTGTATGTTTTCCTAATCTCACTGTAGAGCCAATTGAAGTTCTTATTGATGGGCACATCCATGGCGTGAATTTGGGCCAACTTTTGAAACATTTGTCGAACTAGTATTGGTTTGTTTTGTTCTTCAATTTTAAACAATCTGTGCTTTTATTGTAATAAAAAAAATTAATTAAAACAAATGGTAAAATTTTTAAAAATATTTTGAGTAAAATGGTAGCATGGTAACAATCTTATCTTATTTTATATATATTTGTAGACACTAGTTTAATATTGCTTTGCTACATGATTGAATACAGAATTTTAGTTTTTTTTCTAGTATATTTTCAATACTAAGTAAAAACTATGTAATTTAAAAAATCAATAAAATATTAACGTTATATATATTTTTTTAAATAATTAAAATTGAAGATTACTTAATAAATAAAAAACTTATTTATTGATTATCCAATCAGGCCAAAAATTTAGGATTTAGCAAATCCTTTAACAAAAAAATAACGTAAAATATTAATTTTCGTTAAAATATAAAATATTAATCAAAACAATTGAATCAAAAAGTAAATATTTAAGTAAACATTAAATATAAATAAATAAGTAAACAAATAAATATTAAACGAATTTTATCTTTATAAAAACTTTCAGATAAATTTTAAGGAATTAGCTTACATAAATCTGAAATACTCTAGAAAAAAAACTGAAATCCTGTACTCATACATGATGAATTTGGCAAATGAAACTTGAGTTATTTTAAAATAGTAAAGACAAATTCAAATTGTTGTCTAGCCTAGTTTTAAATATTATAAAAACCAAACAATTGAGAGTTATATAACTGCAATTATATTTTATGTTTATTAAAAACATAAGCACTAATTTTAATAGATACAAACTTGTAAGAAATAAAATATTATACATGATAATATTTTTGAATTTCTCCGCCTTCGAAAACTCCGTATATTTTTGGCCCCAATTTGTTTGAAGAGACCATAAGTCCGATCACGACATCATTCAATCTCTCATTTCCCGCATTATCTGATGTTTTGATATACTTTTCGCCATATATTCTTATCACGACTTCTTGTGGCACATCCTGTGGATGAGCTGAAGGCTCGGCAATCGCACAGTAATACAACTGATTAGTGAGTCCTCCGCTTATTCTTCTAAATTCGATTGTATTGACCGACTGTTGTCTCCAATTTGCGGACAAATAATCTTTGCATAACTGCAAACACTTCTCTCGAATGTCTTCAGGCGTTTCACCTCTAATTAATCCTACATTGACTTGATCAAATTCATCTAAACTTGACAAATCTTTTATATTTTTTAATTCATGTTTAGATTCAGACATTTTAATTAATTTTTGTAAATTTATATTTAATTTTTTATATTTATTAATTGTAACATTATATTGTTACGTTTATTTGATATAAACTTTTTTCAAGTCTTTTTTTTATCATTTGATTGCTTTGGCTAATTCATATCAAGGTCAAATGTTTAGATAATAAAATCCTTGATTTATAGTTGATTTATGTATTAACAAATAATTTTAGTATGTTTTATAAAATCAAACGAAACTTTTATTGATATCATTTGTGTGTTAGAATCAAATATTTTTTAATTTGTCAAATAAATTACTTGTACATGGATAAGTTAAATAAATAATTAATTCTAGATATTAATCAAAATAATAGTAACTTTATCAAAAGCGTTTTAAAGTATATTTTACAGATATTTTTATTGATAATTGATTACTACAAAGTTTTGAACAAATTATTGCTTATTTAAAATTAATTTAAACAATAATTTTATTTAAATAAATAATAAAAATTTTCATATAAATTATATAAATTAAGAAAAAAAGCGCAAGCAAAAATTTTTCATAATTTTAAAAATTAAGATTTATTTAGCTAAGTTTATCAATTAATAAAGGACTTTGTCTAAAAATTTACTAGTAATTTTTATAATTGAGCAATATGTTTTTAATAATAATTGTAGTAAATTAAACTATAAAAATTTTAATTTAAAATAAATTCAACAATAATATCTAGCAACATATTATTTATTATTTAAAAAACGCTAAGAAAATACTTAAAATATTTAACTTATCAAGAAATATCATTTGATTAATATTAATAATATTATGTCCAAATCAGTCCTAATAGGACTAATAAACAAACAATAATGCTGGTTTAAGTCATCTGTACACTTGTGAATTTCTCTCATTTTTCTTTTCGATTATGTCGTTCAGGTATTTTAGACTAGAAATAACGACTAAAAATAAGTACAAATTTTATATTCTGCCACTAAATGTTCATAAGTCACTGCAATTTGATCAAATTATCATCTGATGGCAGAAATGTCTTCAGATCATCATCAATTGATCCAATTATCATCTGATGGCAGAAATGTCTTAAGATTACCATCAATTGATCCAATTATCAACTGATGACAGAAATGTCTTAAGATTACCATCAATTGATCCAATTATCGACTGATGTCAGAAATGTCTTAAAAGCACCATTAATTGATCCGATTAATTGTCTTGTTGGTAATCTGAAGACATTTCTGCTATCAGATGATAATTGGATCAATTAGAGGTGATCTGAAGACATTTCTGCAATCAGATGATAATTTGATCAATTAATGGTGATCTGAAGACATTTCTGCCATTAGATGATAATTGGATCAATTGATGGTAATTTCAAGACATTTTTGCCATCAGATGATAATTGTATCAATTGATGGTGATCTGAAGACATTTCTGCCATTAGATAATAATTGGATCAATTGATGATGATCTGAAGACATTTCTGCCATCAGATGATAATTGGATCAAATTGCAGTGACTTATGAACATTTAGTGGCAGAATATAAAATTTGTACTTATTTTTAGTCGTTATTTCTAGTCTAAAATACCTGAACGACATAATCGAGAGGAAAAATGAGAAAAATTCACAAGTGTAGTCATCTGTCAAAGTTTGACAGTTGTATCATATAAATAAATAGTTACAAATTAATGTGAGAACGGAGTAAATTATAGTAATATATTTTAATCAAATTTAATCATTTCAAAAGCTTATTTTATTAAATACACTCCATCCCGCTTATAACGAACCCACTTACAACGAATACCCGCTTATAACGAACAGAAATTAAGTAACGGATTAGCAATATACATTATGTTATAGTCGTATATAACGAATCCCGGTTATAACAAACGAATTTGGTGGAACCGAGCCGTTCGTTGTAAGTGGGATTGACTGTATTAATTAAAAGTGGTGGCACCAAGATAAGAAATCAAAATGTTTGTTATCTTTAATACCATCTGTTAAACATACAAAAATAATATGCCCACAAAGTCAGTTTTTGCATGTTTAGTAAACAGTTTCAGTTAACTCTTTTGAACTATGAGATGTTGCCACATCTGTTTATTAAATTATTTTTTTAAATGTAAACAAACTTGACTAAATTTTACACTTTATATGTAAAAATAACTTGACACATGTCTTAAAGTATTCTTTCTATTTAGTATAAAACTTTTAACTAAATCAAATATAAAAATGGACATTTTGAATATTATTATTCTTTGACCCGACTTCGCATCTATTCATTATAGCAAAAAAGTCTAAAATCGTGACAAATATGAAAACATCTCTAATGTATTTAAAACCTTAAACATTCCGTTTGTTCTTTAGGTTAGACCTATTGAGAAGTTCTGGGCTCTAAACAAAAAAATGCATAGTTTAAGACCTAATGCAATAAAAAATGCCAATGATTTCATAAAATAATTTGGAAAAATACTGTATTAGGAAACTGTTGTTAAAAGTCAGGCATAGGCTCTGATCTAATGAACAATGTTGAAAAAAATTTAGATAAATTGCTTAGATGCTAGTTAACGCAATAATAATTTTTAACATTTTTAGTTAGAATTTGCATTTAATTTCATCAAATTTAAATAATCTTGTATTTGAAATAATTTTTAAAAAATTAGATTAATTCAAAACCGCAATTTTTTTTAATTAGTTTAAAAACACCAATATCTTTATCATAAACTTTCTTATACTATTCTGTTTATTATTTTGAATATAATATTAATTAACACTATACAGTATACATTAATTATGGTGTCTAAAAATATTTGTATCTGTTAACACACATTTATTCAAATTTAAACATGATAAAATAAAACTAATTCAATTGCAAAACATGGTATGGTTAACAAATAGCAAACAGTTAAAATTATAAAAGTAAACAAAACATTTTTGAAATTAATTACAAACTTATCGTCTCTATAGTCAGTGTCATTGAAATGAATGTCTTCTTTATATCGATTCTTCTTAAGCTCATTGACTCTCTTGTAATGATTGGTCAGAAATATATATCTAATTATTCTTTGGGCAGAAATACCCGAATATTGCAGTCGTTTTAATCTATAAAACATATAATTAGTTTTAAACAATTTCTAACAATTTAACTTGGTAATAAAAAACAGACTGATTTTCAATTGTAATTCGTTTTGATTTATCCATTAATTTGTTTACAGGAATACCAAAAGAGATAATAAAATCGATACCATTTGTCTGTATTAAACCAAAATGTTTGAATGTTTTAATTATTATATCATTAAAGTCCTGATCAGTCATTAAAACAGTTTTACTGTTAATGAATCGCATTATTGTTTTATAATTTAATGAGTCGTATGGTATTTGTTCAATGTTATTTATGAAGTTGGGTCTAATCTATTATTTATATAAATAAACATATTTGGAAATGTAAACTACAAAATATTTATCAATTTACTTTTTTAAGATAATTGTATAAATATGTGTCTTTAAAAGCAAGAACTGTATATTTTTGTCGAAAGACGTCGTCTATGCTCTCAAACCTCTCCTCAATAGTCACCGATAGCTGAGCTCTGATGTCGTTATTGAATAAATAGATTAACAAAAACGATGTGATTAACCAAATCGACAGCAAATACTTGTTGTGATAGTATTTGACTGTAAAACCTTAAATAGAATAGTTATTGAATTTTTTTTAAATATTATATTAAATTACCACCTTGTTGCAAAACTATGCTAAAATAATTAAACATTATTTTTATTTTAAAACTTATTTCATATTTATAACAGTTTAGTAAACATAGCGTCAAATAAGAGATTAAAATCAAAATCCATATCGAAAGCGGAAATATATACAAAATTTCTAAAACATTATTTATTTCTACAAACTTTGGATGACTTAAAATGGTTAGAAATTTACAGTTTACTGTATTTGGTAAAGTAATTAATTTATCTCTAATATCATCCATGATAAATGTTCTGAGTATTGTATCAATAGACTAAATATTGGGTGTAAAACAAATATTAATATTTTATTAAAATTTTGTTAATTTGTTTTTTTAACATTTTTAGCAAAATATTCCATAGCGCCTGTCCAAGTTCCATTTTTCAATTGTGTTCCACCTAGATTACTCTCAACCAAACGCAATGAAAAACTAATATAAAATTTAAGATTTTAATTAATTTTTGTTTTAAATTTTAACTATTATTTAATTACGTTGTATTTATACTCTTTTCAATATATCTCAGAATATATAGCAAATCACTACAAATTGTAATTGTTGTCAAATTTATAAAAGTAATCTATTTATATAAAATATTTAAAAATAAAATTAATATAAATTAATAAAATATATAAAACTACAAACCGACATATTATGCACTCCAAACATAAAATCATTGTTATGTCGTTTAAAACCGTAAAATAGTTTCTCTTTTGGATATACTTCACAAAATTCAGGCATTATTTTTGGATTCATTGCTATTTAAATAATATAAATACAGAATAATTTTATTTTAAAAATTTTTTAAATTATTTGTTTAAAAAATTTTTGTTAAATAATTTATACAAATAATATAATAAATTCAAAATTATTTTGAAAATAAAATTAAAATCAATTTTTATGATAGAAAGTATTTTTATTTAATATATAATTTTTAAAAAATATATAAGAGTATATAAGACTTATATAGATCATATTACAAAACAAATTTAATATAATATAAATGTTTTAATCAATATACACATATTTACTTAAATTTTATATTAAATTTGTTATTTCTAATATGTTTATATCTGCTTTGTTATTTAATATACATTAAATTACCTTTTTCCAGCGCAAACACTCAAATGGCGTGATAGAATTTAACATAAAAATTTAATTTGTTTTAGTTAAAAATAAACTTTATTAGATTTCTTTAAAAATTTGCATTTAATAAATTTATTAATAGTTATAAAAAATAATTTTTTATAGCTTTTGTTATTCTGACAACCAATTTAAAGTTAAAGTTAGAATAAGCCAGCAGGAGCAATTTAACATTTTATTAATTTTATTTTAATTTTAGATTTGAATTTAAAAAGAAAAATATTATTAAATATAAATTGTTTTTGAAATGTTTTATACTATAAATAACTAAAAAACACATTTTAATATAATATGAATGTTGCAATTAATGTTATCAGATCAATAACGACTTTATAATAACAAATACAAAATTTAATATATTATATTATTTATACAACAATCTTATTTTATTATAATGCAGAAATTGAAAAGGTCGGCCGATTCAGGGGAATCAGTGGAGGAAATTTTCCAAAAATGCTCAAAAACCCCTTTTATCAGACATGTAAATTGGTGGCGATTCTGGTAGCTCACTAGATTGTAGTGCATAGTCTAAGTACGTTTTGTTTGCGAAAACTTTATTAATAAATTTATTAAAAGTAAATTTCGAATTTTAATCACAATGGCGGCCGGCAAAAAGTCAAGTGTGAGTATTTTTTTCGCGAACCAAATGCTAGGGGAGAATAAATTCAAATTTTCAAAATCAGGGCGATTTTTGGCTGACTCACTTATTTTTAATTTCTGTTATAATGTTACGATAAGTTTATGACGCGTTTATTCTAACTATAAGTGCCGTTTACTTGTTCACGGCTTTAAGAAACTTGATTACTGTTTTTGGAACAATTGAACCAATTAGAAGCTAACCAAATTAATTTTAGCTGCAATTGGGGGCTTATGTGGGCTTTTTGGCTGTATTGTTTATACATTGTAATATAAGATTTCTTTATAAATCATATGCCCCATTTTACCATTTGATTAAAAATTAGTATTTTTAATTCTTTTGTCTTAAAATTATGTTTCTAATTATTTTGAATTGTTTTTATCATGCCACTTAACCATAAAAACCAAAATCTTATTTTTTCCTTATATTAACTTTATAGCCAAAAAGTCCCCTAATGCCTCCAATTGCGGCTAAAACTAATATTGTTAGCTTCAAATTGCTTTAAATTTTCCAAAAACAGTAATAAAGTTTCTTAAAGCCGTGAACAAGTAAACGGCAATCATACAGTAGTAAGTTATGCTTGACAATTTATAATAACAATTTATTCATTTGTAATAATTCATTAATAATAACTAAAAAATTTATTTAAATAAAAATAAAAATTTTAGGTTATTTATGTAATTGTTTAAATAATTTAATAATTAAAAATAAAATTAATATGCAGTAAAACCTTACAGTTTAGAACATGTTCTTATGAGGTGAGTTTGGGCTTCTTGTACGGGGTATAAGAACATCGGGGTAAAGGTGAAAATGAAAATTTGTTTTAGCTATAAGTTTAAAGTAAATATTTTTGATAATAATTTTAAAATTTAATGTTTAAATATTAGAACAAAATTTTAAAAGAATTTATAAGAACATATATGTAACGTATTTTGTACTTAAAATTTTTCTGATTTACAGCTCATTTATTGTTTATTGATTATTGATTAATAATAGTTTATTTAAATTATTGAGAATGTTGCATTTATTTCTAATATAAATCGGATGTTTTAAAAAAAATTAAAAGAATTTAATACAAATAAAATTAAAACAAATGAAGAAAATTTAAGATTAACTAATGAAGATGACTACAAAGACATTGAATCAAACAAAGTAAAAGTCTTTAATTTAGACTAATTTATCATTATATACAATTTATACATTAATACATTTATAATTAATTAATTTGTTACATTTATTATGGTTTAAATTGACCTCACATTATACGAACAATTCCTTAAAGGCTTTAACACAAAATAAAAAAAAAGTCTAATTCACCATATAAGAACATATTCTAATCTGTGAGTAATAACGGTAAAACAAATAATTTAATTTTATTTAATAAACAAGATTGATCAGCATGGTTTCGGCAATTATGGAATTAAAAAAAATTTAACACATTGAAAATTTTCTAAAATATTAACTGGTTATTTTGTGGCAAAATAAAATCTGTTTATTAAAAATAATTTAGACGAGTAATATTTAGATTTTTAAAATTAGAAACTAAAATTAATTTTTTAAATTAATAATTATAAACATTAAAAAATTTTTAAAAAATAAAAATACAAGTATTGTATCTAATGGAAAAAACAACACGTTGATTATATTTTAATATTAACAAAATGTATTGTTTGAATTTTTTTTATAACCATGCTAGGTTTTACTAAAAAAGTTTTACCATTTAACAAAGTAATTAGTTAGAATTTTATAAAATTGTTAATGTGGTAAATTTTTAATAAAATTTAATAATTGCAAAAAAAATTAAATTAATATAACCAAACATTTTTAATTTAATTAAGAATATGTGAAGAAGTTAGTTTTAAAATCGGCTGTATATATAACATCCAAATAATTTAATTACAAAATATAATATTATTAACAAATAAAAGAAAATCAAATTTATAGAGCAATACATTATATATTTAAATTTAATAACAAAACTCTTATCAATATCTTCGCTATCTTTGAAATGAATGTCTTCTTTATATCGATTCTTCTTAAGCTCATTGACTCTCTTGTAATGATTGGTCAGAAATGCAAATCTAAACACTCTTTGCGATAATATACCCGAATATTTCAGTCGTTTTAGTCTATAAATTATTAATAAATTTAATTTTATTATAAATTTATTTAATTTAAAATATATAAACAATTTACAGATTTTCAATTCTACTTCTTATTGATTTATGCATTAATTTGTTTACAGGAATTCCATAAGAATTGGTGAAATCGATAGCATTTGTCTGAATTAGACCGAAATGTTTGTAGACTTTACTGATTATGTCATTGGTCTCCTGATCGGCCATTAATACAGTTTTACTATTTATTAATCGTAATATTGATTTATGTGTTATTAAATCATTGTATGTAATTTGTTTGACTTTTTCTATTAAATTAGGTTTGATCTGTAAAAACATTATTATTTTTGTTACATTCAATATGTTTATTGATATTTTAATTTATCTATCATATACTGTATATACAATTAATATTTTTTAAACAAATAAATCGAATAAACTAAATATTTTATTTTAAATTTTACTGTATACCGTCTACATACTTTATTAGCATATTCTATAAAAGCTATCTACACTATATACGACAGTTGTTTGCTGTTATAACAAGGTTACTTATAGTGATTTATATCAAAAATATCGACTGTAAAATATAATGATTTATTTTATTGTTATACACAGTATAAGCTATTTTGATTATATTAATATCTGTTTATATATTAGTTGTATTTTTACATGTAAAATAAGTTAATGCATTGAAATTTTTAAAAATTATTAAATTAGACTTACTTTTTTAAAATAAAAATATTCGTAATTGCCTTTAATCATAAGAACTGTATATTTTTGTCGAAAGACGTCGTCTATGCTCTCAAACCTCTCCTCAATAGTCACCGATAGCTGAGCTCTGATGTCGTTATTGAATAAATGAGTTAATACTAATGATGTGATTAACCAAATCGATAGCAAATACTTGTTGTGATAGTCTCTGACTCTAAAACCTTAAATAAATTTATTTATTTAATATTTATATTTAACAGATATATATATATTAATACTACCTTGTGACAAAATACAACCAAAATAATTAAATGCAATTTTCAATTTAGATTTTATTTTATATTTATAACTGTTTAGTAAACAAAGCGTCAAATATGAGATTAAAATCAAAATCCATATTGAAAGCGAAAATATATACAAAATTTCCATAACATTAGTATTGTTAACAAATTTTGGTTGATTCAATATAGTTAAAAATTTGCCAATCTCTAAAGTTGGAAAGTTTAATAATTGACTTCTAATTGGATCAGTAGTATAGAAATAAAGTATTATGTCAGTTGACTATAAAATATATATATTTTGATTAAGTTTAATTAACAAGATGATTTTTTTAATAACATTTTAATTACATTTTTAGCAAAATATTTCATAGAACCCGTCCAAGTTCCATTTTCCAATTGAGTTCCACCAAAAGCGAAATCAACATTTAGCAATGAAAAGCTAATAAAGTACTTAATTAAAATTAACATATTAAATAAAATATAAGAAATATCTTATTATCTCAATACAATTTAAAACCAATAGCTTCTAAATAAAAATTCAAGATATTTTTGTTTTTCAAGATTGTTTTACTTTTAAGTATTTATTCATTTTTAAACATTATTTTTATAAAATATTAAAAATTGTTTTTTATTTACTTCATATTAATGTTATTTTCAATATATTTCAAAATAAATGCAATATCACTGCAGATCACAACTGATGTCGAGTTTATAATTTTAATCTAAATTGAAACCATTAATAATGTTATTAAATATATAATCATATAAACTAAATAACAATACAAACCGATTGATTATGTACTCCAAACATAAAGTCATTGTTATGTCGACTAAAACCGTAAAATAGTTTCTCTTTTGGATATACTTCACAAAACTCAGATATTATTTCCATTTTTATATTAATTTGATATTTGTTAATGCTTTTAATTAATTTTATAAAATAAATTAAAATGGTATAATAATATTACAAGGTATTTTTAAACAAGTTATTATTATAACACAACATTACCGAAAAGTACTGCACGTTTATAGCGCTCAGGGCTTATTAATAGCGATATTATACAATTAATTATCTATTTATACAATGAATCATGAATTCAATAATTTTCATCAATCAAAATGTTTCTGTGTAATATAAAATAGCAACAAATTACTAATTTTTTAAAATTTATTATTATCTTAATTATAATTAAATAAAATATTGCAATGTATATCAAATACATTTAAAATTGTTTTGCTACTAAATATTAAATAAATACAATAATAAAAATTTTGTAAAATCAAACACAATAGATAATAAATCATTTATATGTTTTTTGACAAATATACTAAATTTTTGTTTTCTTTTAAATTATAACAAAAAAAATTTTATTGTTAAATTCTATTGTTAGTTTGAACAAGATAAATTTTATTTTATTAAAATAACCCACATAAAAATAAATACTTGTATATTAATATTGACTATGCCTTTTAAGCTTTAATATTTAATGCTAAATTATTTTAATCGTTTAGTAATTAAGGTTTTTATCAGAGATTTGACTATTTTTTATCACGTCACGAGTGGTTTAAAGTATTATCAGAGTATGAATTTAATATCGGCCAAAAGTCCCCCCTGATTTTGAAAATTATAATTTATCTCCCCCTAACATTTGGTCCGCGAAAAAGTACCCCCCCTCCCCCGACATTTTCCCGGCTGTCAAAGGTTTTTCAAAGTTTTTGACCAAAATTTGCTAATTTTCCCTAAATTGGTGCTAAATCCGGTTTAAATCCAGTTAAATTAGGGAAAATTTTATCATAAATATATGAGTTTTTGAGCGTTTTTTGAAAAATTTCTCCCCTGATTTCCCCTAGGTTTTTGGCCAGAATTTTTGGAAATCCCCCCTTTCCCTCTAAATCTCTGACCGACCTTCTAAATCTCTGGTTTTTTATTAAACTTAATATGAGTAAATTCAATAATTTAAAGACAAAAAAATTGATAAAATCTCAGAAATAAAATTAAAGCGCATTTAAAGTTGCCATTGGTTGAGAGCAATTTGGCTCAAACTAGCTCGCTTATTGGTTAATATGAAGTTGGTTCAGAGAGTGCTAGCACTAAAATTTACTACGAGCTATGAGGAAACGTCTGTTAATTTAAGACAACATTCATTAATTTATTTATTTGTTAAAATCTCAGAAACAATTTATTAATATATAAAGTTAATTAAAAGATAAATATTTGCCATGACAAACAGGTCGAGTTGTATTAAATTATCGTTCATTCTTGATCTAATTTATTAATATTAAACACAACTAATAAATTATAACCATTTTTTATTAACCGATCAAGTCAACTTTTTAGTAGACGCGAGTATCAATTGCTTTACAGCAGGGATTGTGATGGAGGGATCAGGCAAGAATGTAACCTAATTTTAAAAATTGGCATTTATCTCCGCAATATTTAATTTGGTCAGAAATCTTAAAATATCCCTTGTCAGGCTTGCCTACCATCTAAAGCCATATTTTATAAAATTTATAAATCTTAAAAATTTACATGATAATAACATAATTTATAACAATTTATAATACAAATCTTATTATAAACAAGCAAGTACCGTAAACCCTCACAGTTTAGAACATGTTCTTATAAGGTGAGTTTGGGCTTCATGTTCTTATATCTCGGGGTATAAGAACATGTTCTTAAAAATGAGAATAAAAACTAGCTTTTATCTATAAGTTAAAAACAAATATTTTTGATAATAACGTTAATCTTTAGTGATTTAAAAGATTTGAAACATTATAAAATTAAAAATATTAAAAAATAATAAGAAATTATACGATTAATTTAACGTATTTTGTATTTAAATTTGTTTTTTGAATTACAACTCATAATTATTTTCAAGTTTTATAAAAAAAATTTATTGATATTAAATTTATTATCAAAAAAAAATTTGTATAATAATTATATTATAAATGTGTGTTAAAAACAATATATTAATTTAGACTATTTTATCAATATATAAAATAAACCTAATTATAATTTATTAATATGTCACTTATTATAGTTTGAGTTTACCTCGCCTTATAAGAACATGTCCTTAGAGGCTTAAACTCAAATTTTAGAAAATGGTCTAATTCACCTTATAAGAACATGTTCTAAACTGTAAGGGAATACGGTATTTAAAAATTAGCTTAATTGATTTCTATCCCAAGGATTCTTCAGTTGTTTGGGAATAAATTGTTGAAAAATTGTAAAAATATTTTTGAATTCTGAGTTTCCAGGTAATTGAATATTTCTATTAATATTAATGACAACAATTAGAATAATAATTATTTTACAGTTTGTAATAAAAAAATCTATTAATTTTTTGTTATCTGTTATATTTAAAACTTGAAAATTTTAAACAAATTTTAGTCGAAAGTCTTTTCTCAAATAAAATTTTTGTTAAATATTTATTTATAAATTTATTATTGTATTTTATTATTTATTATTGATTAAAAATTGCAATTTATAAACTTAAACTACTACAATTTATTGTGTTTAATAAAAAATATTCTATTTATTCATATTATTGTAATATGTTTAAAAAGTTTTACTATAAAAATTTTAATTTTTTAAATTGACGTCTAAACCCGAAATAGTTATTTAATATTTTTCCAAAAATTGTAATAAAAATTTTAATTACTGTTAACCCCCGATAAGTTAAACCCCCTATAACTTAAAACCCCCTCTAACTTAAACCTATATTTAAGTCCCGATTCACTCCTATTGATATCCCATTATACGTAACCCCTGTAACTTAAATACCACTATAACTTAAAAATTAAATCAAAATATGTATACTATTAGCATAGTTAGCACCTCTTAAATTAAATCTAAACAAATGTTAATTTAATACATGTATTAAAATGCCTCCAAAACGCAGTTATAAATCAAATGAATTAAGTATTTGCGACAAAATCAAATTAATTAAGGACAATTTGTCGGGCAATTATAGAGGACAACAATTGGCAATTAAATGGAAAGTATCTGAAGGAACGGTATCTAACATTACTCAAAGTCAAGAGAAATATATTTCTGTTAATAATCAAAATTAGAAGTTAAAGCGAATTAAGACATCAAATGTCGAAAAACTGAATGAAATTGTATTAAAATTCATTACGTCTTCAAACGCAGCAAAAGTACCGATTAGTGGCCCTATTATTAA
>JAQFXP010002139.1:0-16193 GCA_034693685.1 Belba bartosi
CAACTGTGTTAAAACATCGATTATTTATTTTGGGGGTATTTCAAATACAAAGTTCGAAAGTCAATATTTAAGACAATTAATGGGCTTAAAAAGTGGTTATTAGTGAAGTCATGAAAGTACCGCAAAATATCATTAATAATTTATGTATGTCAATTTTTCTCAAAATCTTTTTGCTTCAAGGTTTGTGAGAAAGTAAATATAAATTCACAAAACATTCCTTTCATTTATCCCCAGTTCTGATATATATCCAATAAATTTTATTTAAATCAATTTTGTGTAAAATTAACATTAATTTGCTGTCAATTAGAATATATTTCGTTTTATTATACAATCGATTCCATGAATAATGAAAACAAAAATACTTTAAATTAAAATAAAAGTATTTTTATTCGAATAATTAATGTCAAGATTTCCAGAATTAAAATGTTTTATAAAATGTAATCAAAACTAAATCTATTCCATAGTCTCCAAAGTTTTCCTTTTCTTCTTCTTCTTCTTAGAACTCAACTGACTTTCCGGCTCCTCTTCCGGCGCCTCCTCTTCAGGTTCTTCGACCTCTTGTTTCACTTTCTTCTGTTTTTTACTCTTTTTTGTTGGCGTTTCCATCGGTTCTTTTTCTTCTGCTTGTTCTTCCTCCTCCTCCTCCTCCTTCACCTCAACCTTTACCTCTTGTTTAGACTTCTTTTTCTTCTTTTTGAGCTCTTTAGGAGTCGTTTCATCAGTCGATTCAATCTTCACTTGACTGGAATCGAGCCCTTCCTCGGGTTCGAAGTCGTCTTCGAACTTGCGTTTGGTTCCCGAGTGGGCGAGAGTGGAATCGGCGGCTGCTTTATAGGTATGAATCTGCGATTTGTTGTCGTATTTCTCAATTTTCTGCCTTTTTCTTCCGGTGCCACTAATGGCGCGCAGTCCGGACTCTTCCAGAAACTTGAGCCTGGCCTCCAACTTTGCCCTGTGCTCAGTGCCCAACTCATTAGACGTATCCTCGCCAAGAGCGTCGACACGGGTGGCCAGGGATGCCTTCGCGGCTAACATTCGGGACATTTTACCCTTCAGTTTGGGATTGCTTTGGCCGATGAGCTGTGCGTGATATAGGAGCCCATACTTGGGAGTGTCATGTTTGGTCTTCAGTGCTCTGAACAGTGCCTTCTCAGCGCCTAATATCTGGACAGTAGAGGCCGGATGTTTGGCCAGATTGAGAAGAGAGCCCGCGTGCGATATAAGCCGTGCGCCGACCAGTTCACCGACCAGTATAGTCAGGTTCGGCGCTATAGCCATCATTCGGTTCTTTAAGTACTCAAACAGCTGTGCTCTGTATTCCTGTAATTCCAATACGTTTTGGCACAAGTGGTTTATGTTTAGCATATCCTCATCGGCTATCTCAGTGCCCATCGACACTTCGGCCATTTCCTTAACTTTCGCCTCAACCTCTTCGGGCAATACATCCGACAAATCAGTGGTCGCGGCGTTCGTTCGCATTCCTAGTATTCAATCAATTAATTAGTCATTCCTTACAATCAAAACCTCATAACAAACCGATGGCTAAAACGGTTCGAATGAACGCTGTGTTGTCCGACACTATTTTCGAGAGTTCGGGGAAGTGCCAGCCGTACCACTCCTTACTGCGCATCACATAATTGTTCAGTTCTTTATCCAAGTCGTCAAGTAGTGCTTCAGAAAGGAACGGAAGGAAAGGAAAGACATTAATAGACGAGTTGGTGCGAGTAGAACAGTGAGAGAATGAAAGAATGAGCATGTCACTTACAAACTGCTTGTATGATCATTGTGTCCACTTTGTCGGGACTGAACTTCAGTTTATATCTTCCAATTCTGATATTATTTAATCAAAACAAAAAATAATTAAATTAACAAAAACTCAAATTTATATAAAAATTCAATTAAACTAAGGATAACATCAGAGGTAGTGACGATCAATACATTTGAAATCATTTGGTTCTAAACTATAATATCTATTAAATCATCATTTGATACAAATTGGGAACAATTAAACAAAGAGACAACAGAAGAGCTAACCCATGAGAGAGGCCCAATTGCATCGCCGCCTCGTCTTCCGGCGCCCAATCGGGGATCAAATTCTCAATTTGTGATCGAATGCAAGTCATCAGCTCTTGAATGACAGAACTGGTCACACATCCGATGTTCAGTTTGTCTTTGATTGCATTTCCGAGCTTTGCGTCACAAACGGCCAACTCTTCGGTCGAGTCTTTGTCGATCACTTTCTTAAGCATTTTCTTCAACTTCTTATTCATCTTCCCCTCAATCAGAGCAGTGGCGGAACTGATGGCTTCAGTGGTGTCGCGGAAGCGCTCGAAGTGCGTCAAAGAAAGCAATTTATTCGCTTTCTTTGCGGTCGAAAACTCTTTGTACAGATTATCGACTTTCGATAGTTTCGATTCGTCCGAAACCTAAGACAAACACAACTTTTCAATACATTTTCAATCATTTCATTCAATGCTGACCTTAAAGACGGCAAAACCCATCGCCGACTCAAACAAAACCAACATTTTGTGATTTAAATGCAATTAAATTATATTAACAAATATTCGGTTCAATAACAACAAATTGAATCGAAAACACGTTTTTCTCAAATAGTTTTGTCTGCAAACATGTGAAAACAAATTACGTCTTAACTCTCTTTATACTTCTTTCGCAAAACATAATAACAATTGCATTAGTTTTGATAAAAATAATATTCAATTTATTTAAAAATTATATTACGTTTTATATTAATAAAATTTAATTTTAAAAAAGTGTGCGATTTGTTAGAAATGCGAATCAATATAACGCTATCTATTGGTTAGCTTTGGATTAGTTTTGTTTACGTTTTTGACGAATAATTTCTTTGAATTGATTTTTGGTTTTATTTTAATAAGACTAATATAATTAAATTAAAAATAATTTTTATTTAAATAATGAGTGAATACGACGAAGAATTGAGCGCTGATTACAATGACTACGAGATTAGAGATTCAGACGAAGGTTTGTCATAACTATCGAATTGCTATTATTTGTTGAATTCAATTGTTGTGTCCGTTTAGACACTGAAGACGCGTCGGAGACAGACGTTGTCCTCAAGTATGACAACGACAACGAATACACAGAGATTAAGGAACAGTACGTATGGGTTGGCAGGGGTTGGGATTGGGATTGCTGTGTAATGCTTGTAATGGTTATGATTGGTTGGGCACAGGATGTATAGAGACAAGTTGGCCACTCTTAAGGACCAACTGAGCCAACTAGAGGCGGGTTTACATCCGGAATACGTCCGCAAAATGCGAAGATTGGAACAGATATACGAAGAGAGAGTGCTTTTGGATGAAGTGTTTCTCGCATTTGAGGTATAACTCTCTTTTGAGCGAATTATCTCAAAAATGTGTTTTTAATAAATTGTTGTTTAGAGCGAACGCATTGAAAGGGAATATATTTACGAAAAGAGATGTTCGGTTCGGGAGTTCGAGGAAAGGAAAGTCGAATTAAAGGAGAATTTGATTTTGGAATTGGAGGACAAGAAGAAAATGATAGAAAGCGAACGAATTAGTCTCGAATTGACTAACGATTCGGTCGAACCTAAACCTCTGACCACAAGAAAACTTCGGCGAAGACCTAACGAACCGATTCCAATCCCAGAGAAGAGGCGCAGAGCCTCTCCGGATATCCTTTCGATTATATTATTATTGATTTTTAAACATTTATTGTTAGAATCGATTGTTTTCTTAACTCTTTCTATACCTCAACTGAATCTTCTTTTAGACGAAAGTGATATTCTCGAAGACCTGAAGATTTTGAGCAGAACTGGTAGTTCGAAGATGAGCGCCGGCATCAAAAAGCGTATGAATGCAGTTATTCTTGATTATAGTTTTAACAAATATTTGTCATTCAGTCTATTCGTGTCATTCTTTGGATTTGGATCCGATCTCTTCATTTGACGCTAAGATAGAGGACGGAAAGCTGTTTTACGACAAGAAGTGGTTCCATAGGGGACAGAATGTCTTAATCGAATCAAATGATATGAAATTCAATGCAATTTTGGTACAAATCGGTAGTTCAGAGGTTTGTCTTTTCGATACATTTTATTGTAAAAAAGCCAATAATTTAATAAATTTTTACATTAAATAGATTTGGATTAAGAAAACTAATGATGCGATCAAATCGAAGATTTCTCTTCCGGATCTGCATAACGGAAAATATGCTCTCTTTAGGCGTTCCTCATAATTAACAATCATTTAAATCATTTGATTTGATTATTAATATAATTTATATACAATTGAAATATTGTTCAAAACATAATCGCATTCAACAAACAATAAATTTATTTATTTAATCGATTTATCCATTAGTAGTGTTCACTACTCTTCCCGCTGTCATTGCTTCCACTTCTTTGATAGGCCGGGGATCTGACGGAAGTAGTGCTGGGAGTGGCCGGGGCTGCCATCAAATGCCGGGGCTGTCCACCGATCTCGAGCTTATACTCCCCTCTCATAAAGCGCTCCAATTTGTCGACACACGCGTCCTGATAGTCGTGAATCCATCTGTCAATTGATCCCAAGTTTACAACTTTTCATATTTCTATCAATTTTAGTAAGAAATGAGCCAAACCTGACTCCATTGAAATAGCAAACGGCGCGCATGTCTTCGGGAAGCGCTTCACTTTCGGGCCATTGAAATGTATCCAATATTGGAATTATATTACACTTGTTCTGCAGGGCTTCCACTGTTTCCTAACAAAATGTAATCGATTGCGCATTTAATACCAATTTACCGAATTACCCCGCTTACAATTCTGATCAGAGTGCAATTATATCTAGGTACTATTGCACTACATTTTGGACTAATTTTTTTCAAAATCTTAAAATAGTTTAAACATTTATTATATCGCAAGAAAGTAAAAGAAAGATTATAAGACCCAATATATTAAATATTTTATTACTTGAAATTTAATTTTTAATTAAATATTTTAATATAATTTATATTTAAAATAATGAATTTTATAACTAAATATGCTTAACAGGGAAAATTTTATTTTGCAAAACATGTATAGTTTTAAAAGTTATTATTTCAAATATAATCTATATAAAACCAATAATTAACATAATATATTTGCTTTCAATTTTTAAATAAAAATATTAAGTTGTACATTTTAATAAGAAACTTACAAAAAATGTCCCCCAAATATATTCAAACACCCACCCAAATCTTAAAAATTGGCATTGTATTCCTCTGCAAAGGTACACTTTCTTATAATTTGCCGTATAATAACATGGGTGGTAATTTTTTGTTTGTTTTTAATTTAAATTTAATAATTTTTTTAAATTACTACTAAATCCAGTTTATATTTAGTTAAATCTGGTTAATTTTCAAGCATAATTAAGTGATTTTTTAAAATGTAATTTTACCGTTTTTGAAAAATCTTTATCCAAATTTATATTTTTTGGCAAATTTTTTATCGCAAAAACCCCTCTTTTGATCTCCCACTTTAAAGTTCTGTTGATAATTAATCCCTGTTTTTATTAGTTAGTCTAAGAATGATGTAATTGCATTATTTTATTAAAAATATAACATTTTAATTGGTTTATAATTGCATGCAATTGTATGTGAGTTTCTGATAAGGAGTGCAATAGTATCTAGATACAATTGCGCTGATTTTGATTGAGATAAATTGTCCTAAAATCACATATAATTGCGCGCAATTGTAAGCGGGGTAATTCGGTAGGCATTAGTACCAATAATCGGGTTTTAGTCAATAATGAGTGCAAATTGCAATTCATATTCATAACTGTATTTTAGTATAGTTTTAGTATAGTTTAAATATTGATATATTCTAGAAAATTGCATTATCAAAAGTCTAATAGCTCTAAACTCTAAACTTTTAAGTCTAAAACATATAAATTTTATAATAGATCTTGTCAAAATTAATCTTTTAACCAGATATATGTTTTTTGTTTTGATTTGATAAGGATTTTCTAAAATCACCTGTCACATCTTAGTGGGCGGAGCTAGACAAAAGGCGGAGTTTGAAATTAGAATAATTAATTTATTTTATACTGCAGAATAGATAAAATTAAATTACTAAATTATTTTTTAAATATACATTTATATTGAATTTTTTCTATTTACTTCAATAAACTTCCAATAAAAGCCATAAACTTTCAAATACCGGTACAGTATTAACTCGATTTTAGAATATCAACTACGGCAGTATAAGGCAAACGCATTTTAGGCTATTAAAAATTTCATTCGTATTCAATTGTTTAAATGAGTCAGACACATTTTAGAGTAAATGTTGATTCGCATATTTCATATATTAAAACATAAATATATTTAACCACTTTTTCATTTATTATTATTAGTGTCTCAATTAGTAAGAGTTCAGAATTTTAATTAGAATTTTACTGTTTATTAAGATAAATAAAACAAAACATTTGAACTTATAATGAGTTGTACTTATTTTTGTATGTTTAAAGTACAACAAAAAACTAATCTATACTTTTGAACTTCAAGTGTTCAAGACTTACTGAATTATATTGCTATTTAAATTTAATAACCACCTTGCCCTATTCGCTTTAATTCTTAACAAGTTTTATCTATATTACATTGTATTTTCAATATATGCAAGCTCAAAACAAATTTAATGTTTCAAGGCTAGGCCTGAGATAGGCCAGACGCCTTTTCCTGAACTACTGTAACAGTATTATCCATTATCGTTAATAACTCTCGATTATAGCAAAATTCGACAATATTAATAGAAATAATTCTTTGAAGCATCAAACAATTGCTAAAAATTTTAGCCTAATTTTAGACTTGATATAAATATTAGCCTAGCTAGTAGTAACCTAAAATTGTATATTATACTACTGTATATTATATTTTCAATGTTAAGGTTGTTTGTAAATACTGTACATCTGATATACAGGTATTTAATGACATATTTTAAAAGCTTAGAACAAAATGTAAATTGTTTTATTTAAATTTTAATCAGAGATTGAGAAGGTCGGCCGATTTAGGGGGTATCAGGGGAGGGATTTTCCCAAAAACCCATATATTTATAATAAAAATTTCCCCAATTTAACTGGATTTAAACCAGATTTAAACTAAATTTAGTTAATTTAACTAGATTTAAACCGGATTTAGCACCAATTTAGGGAAACTTCTCTAATTTTGGTCAAAAAACCCAAAAATTTTCGAGGGGGTACCTTTTCGCGGACCAAATGCTAGGGGGAGGGAATAAATCCAAATTTTCAAAATCAGTGGGGATTTTTGGCTGACCCCCCTCTAAATCTCTGCTTTTAAAATAGTTTAATCAAATAAATTTTTTCAATTATATAATAAGTTATTATACAATTATTAGGTTAACTATTCTACTTTTAACTCACGCATTTATAGTACCATCTATAAAAATGTGACCTGTGATTGAGCATTTTGAAATTGACATTATCTCATAAAATCCTTATCAGATTAAAACAAAAACAACAACTTGTGCATTTTATAAGTTATGCATTAAGTCGTCTATAAATTAATCTTTTAAATAATTTTTACAACTGCTATAAAACTAAGCAACTAATATTATAACCACTTTAGAGGTATTTTATTGTAATTATCTTGAATACCTTGGTAATATATTTATTCTGCATTGTCAAACAGAACATATTCTATGATACTATACAGTACCTCTAAAATTAAGTTCAGCAAATTGAGAATAAAATAGTTATTTTACTGAAATTTAAAAACTGTAAGAATAATATAGGTATTGTTCAGAGTTTCAGAAGAAGGGATTAGCCAAAAAACACCTAATTTTAAAATTTGGAATTTATCCCCCCTCTAGCGTTTGGTTGCCCTCCTAATTTTTCTGCCGCTTTTGGAGTTATATGGTCAAAATTAGCAAAAATTATTCTACACTTTTTTTCTAAATTCAGTTAAATTAACTAAATTTAGTTTAAATTCAGTTTGATTACAGTTAAATTTGATTAAATTGTGCCATAAATATACAAATTTTTTGAACGTTTTTTTATAAATGCCTACCCTGATCCTCCCTAAGTCTTTGATTAAAAACTTGACAAAATGCCTGCCTGATCTTCTCTTGAATGAGCCAACCTTCTGAAACTCTGGTATATAATGTTAATTTTTAACTAATATCAGTAATATGACATAGGTAATATTAGTAATTAGTATTTATTTGAATCAAATTTTATATATTTTTAATTGAAGTTTTAACAACAATTTCATGAGCAAAAATAAACTAATTTAGATATTAAAAATAATGTTTCTATATTAGCGAACAATTCATTTCTCAATAGCAGTAAATATAGTAAAATATGAATTAAATTAAAAAATATTGAATCAAAATAATCGGATTGTTTATACTCTAAACCAAAATGAAAGGTAGACTCACTCTATGGACCCAATCCTTACAATCGCAGTCATTCAAACAGCGGTCCAATGCGTTTGGCGTCAAAACTAATATAAAATGTTTCGCTTGTCTTATACTACTCAACAGATTATTGTCGAACTTTCCGGCTTCGAGTCGCTCGACGTCTAAGAACACTGAGAACCCTCTCAGTTGTAAATGAACTTTGAGTAAGCTTTGATGTCGGGGAACAAAAGTTTAGTAATGTCTAAGTGCTATATATTTAATTCAATTAATCTAATACCTGGCCAATTGAGAGCCATTAGAGCGCCGATAGCTTACAAAAACGTCAAGAATTTTATTCTTGTCGTCGTCTTTATCTTCAATTTCGGGTAAAATTTCATTAATGCCTTCAAAGGAATAAAAATCGAAATATTAGTTATAAAACAAAGCAATTGCCACAACTGTCTAACCCCTAATAGTTTGCATGATTTTAAGTCTATGAATACTGTTATCGACTTTACACTCCTGTCGGAGCGACTCTTCGTCGAGCAGTCGAAGCGAGTTTTGGTCGACTCCGCTCTGAATCATAGAATACGTATACTTCGAAAACTCCGGACCCAATGAGTTGAGAATATTATTCAGATTAGTTGAGTCACACGAAGAATAATCGCTAATTCTCTTAAGATTTCCCAATTCCCTGAGAAACCTCTTCCGCAGAATTCCATTTTTGATTCCAATGTCGTCTTTAAGCATGTCTTCAGTCAACTGCAACAACAGGTCTCCGTCGACTCGACTGTTGACGAATTCCTGAACGAATTGGGAAAATCCGATCTGTTTTTCGTTTTAATCACATTTTCGAAAAAACTATTAATTATCTCAAATCGATATAAAAGTTTGCAAAAGATTGGTCACCTGTTTGACCCATTCCTTCACGTCTTCTATTATCCAAAGAGGCACCTGTTGGGAAAGTTTGTGTGGAATCTCTTCTCCAATTAAACCGAGTGCTTGTGCGGCATACTTGGAAGCAATGGCATTTGGACAACTGGCCACTTTCTTCAGGGCCTCTACTGATCCAATTTCACGAAAAACCTTTTGATTAGATTTGAGTGAATAATAACTAACAGAACAATAACAGTGCAATAGAGTGCATGACTACCGAAGTGTTGTCCTGAGTCTTCTTAATCCAGGCCTCCATTGCAAAATGAAAAGCAGCCAAACTCCTGGCCTCTTCTCTCTTACTGTTAAGCACCGGCACTAATCTCAATAACCACTTCTTCGACTGGCCGTGAATATGAGAGGTCGAGCTCTTAGCAAAATCTTGTGGGTTATGGCTGGAAATGAAGGGCTCGACTAAGTTAAGAGTTCCCGACTTAAGGACCGCCGCTTCGACCTCTTTGTTGGCCACGAGAACAGCAATGGCCAGACAGGCGTAGTATTTAATGTTGTCGTCGTAATGGAAGGCAAGGGGGAAGAGCCAAACCGGCGCTTTTGACTTGATCATTGACACCTGATTGTCGGGACCGCCGTAGAGGGACAGGTTAGCCAATGCCGACGCACAATGTCTTAAAGTGGTTATGTCAGTGCTTCTGCACTCATATAGAATACTCTCCAGTCCTCCCAAACTAATCACTTCTTTGCACATATCCTCTGAGTGTTTGAATAAATTCTCGAGAAGTCCGGTCCCAACCCGGGCCTCATCTACCGAATTCAAAGAAACACATTTACAGGCAATGCTGACCACATCAGACAAGCCGTTGTGCGCCACATAATCCCTGTTCTCAGAAGTCAAACACTGTTCCAACAGCTGTGCGCTTAGGAACTGGATTTCCCAATCGATATCTGCATTACAGTTCTTGACGAGCACTTCCAAAGCGCCGCCATTTCTAATTATTTTGGACATGTTGAAACCCAGATCATACCCACACTGGGGTACAGACCAGGCCTTACGGATCATATCTGTCATTACAGTCAGAATTTCAACCGAATCGGTGCACGAATTGAACTTTTCGACCAAATTCGACATTTTTCGTTCGAGTTTATCCATAGATCCCTTCATATTAAGACTTTCAATGGTTTTATAATTATTGTTCATATTATTGCTATTAAAGGAAGTGTTTGTCGCGGCGGCCAAACTCAAGACATCGAACTCCATATCGACCTCATTAGTCAACGACAATATTGTTGGAGAAAAGGGCTCTTGAATTATGGGCTGATTGGCCGGGGATTCGATGCCATTTTGGTTAAGAAAGAGTAAACTATTCGACGCCTTATTTGAAACAAAACGCGACGAAGAGTGTGAGGAATGAGAGGTCAGATTCTTCTCCTGTTGAACCATTCCGTGCGATACCATTCGCTCCTCTTTCTGACTCTCGAATGACTTTTTCTGATGGACCGAATCATCGGTACAGAAGTTCAAAGAACTAGCTTTGGCTGAGCTCTGGTGTTCGTGCAAAGTGTCTCCGATTTGCATCTGCTTCTGGTCCTGTCGTATGGCCGCGACCTTTGAAGCCGTGAATCCGTTTCCTTCGAGTTTGGACTTAAGGGCAGACATCGAACTGCGCTCTTCGATGGAAGAGTCGTTCGACTGAAGACGTCTTAACTCCTGATTGGAAGCGCTGGCCTTTTCTGCTTTGAATCCGTCGCCACTCATCTTGAGTTTGGAGGCCTCGCTCTTCATATGGCGTTCGAATTTTGAACATTTTTGCAGACCTGGCAGAGGCGGCAGAGCTGGTGGGGACGTCACTAATGGTGACTCTTCGTTGTCACTGTCATCAGGACTGCAAACCACTGGCAAACTATCGCTAATCTCTTTTGTGCCCAAATTCAACCGCGAAGTTGACTCGAATGACAAATCCATACTTCCCTTCCTCTCCGATATTTGTTGACTCATTACATGTGAAGACTTTTTGTTGGAAAAAGCACTCGAAGAACAGCTCGAAAGCTAATAAAAGTTAGATTTAAGTTTCGGTTTATTATATTTAATTACTTTTATTCAAATTTAGTCAATTTTTACTCAAATTAAATATATAATTAAATTTAAAACTATTATTATCTATAAATAGAAAAGCAATGACTTATTTATAACCAATAAATCAACTTAAGAGCAAAATCTGCAAATGTGTTAACATTATTAGAATACTTGAAATACAGAACTTACTAATAATCAGTATATTATGCATTTTTAAATATAACATAATTTGAATGTTTGTTAGGAAAGAGAGCAAAGAAACCCTGAATTTATTTGCAAAAACAAATTTTTAACAAATCTACATTGTTTATTTGTTATTTTTTCCCATTAAAACTAAACCAAATGAAAACTAAACAAATGTAATTATAAAATTAAAATTAAAAGACTGTCTTACTTGATGCTTGAAAAAATCGGACGACTTGTCGTAATTTGAGGCCAGAATTGTTGAATTACTGCTTTTCATCGTATTATCCGATTCAGGAGTTTTTAATTCACTTGAATTGTCGATACCTTTTGATTCAGAATATTGTTTTCTAACCGAAGACAGAGAGCCTGAAAACAAATCAAATTTGAAAATCTTTTAAAATAAATTATAGAAAATAATTTCATTTCATTTCTCTTATCAAAGTCAACAATATTTTGTCTTAACTTTGAAAACATTGAGCCATTAGTTAAATAAATATTGAAAAGAAAAGAGACATTAAGTAAGAAAAAAGTTATAAATAAACTAAATTCTGCGAAACATACGAATGGTATTAGTAATGACATAATCATTGAAATCACCTGAATCTTCAAATTTGTTTTTATGAAAAGAGTTAATCGGATTATTAATATTAATATTATTGTTGGTATTATTGGTATTACTCTTCGGTTTAAACACCGAAGAGAGAGTTCGTTTCGCTTTTTTCATTTCAAACAAATCAATTGATAGAGACCTGCAATGGAGCGACAGTTTTGCTCTAATAAAGTGCACAGAATTGTTTGGATTCTTATACAGTATTTTCAGTTTGTTTGTTGACTTACAATCGCTGCCAAATTTGCTCTCATTTACAAAAATTCTTTTTATAGAATCTTTACTTATAGTGTCATTAAAAAGAAATTTCAATCAGAATTGGAAATTCCTTTAACACCCGTTCATAGTGTTCTAAAATTATTATTTTTAATTGTGTGAAAATTTTAGATGTTAGTTACAGCATATTTATATTTACAATTCTGTAATGTAAAGTCATCTCTGAGTCATATGTATTGGTTTTTAATTATAAAAATAAAACTGAAATCGAAATTATTTTTAGCTTTAAAGCAAACACTTAATAGATATTGCAATCAAAATCTATTTTAAAATTACAAACTTGTTAGTCAAGAAAGCATAATCAAAGTATTTTCTGGTTTTAAAAATAAAGCAAATTAACCGGAAAATAGGTATTTTCTATTTTTGTTTTATCAGCTGTTAAAATAACTTGCAAATTTTTTTAGGTTTTATGAAAATTTTAAGCAATTGCGTTTTTAATTCTATAATTAAATATTATATAATTTTTACTCAATTGGTGCTATATCCAGTTAGATTAGCTAAATTAACTTGACTGTTTAATTTAATTTAGTTTAACAAAATTAAAATTAACTAGTCCAAACTGATTTAAATTGTTTAACTCAACTTGAATTATTTTCAGAACGGTTAATAACAAAACATCTAATTTTATATAAGCTAATTGCACTTAATCTAATTCCTAAAGTTAAAATCGGGACAGTTAAAATTGCATAAGATATAAAACATTATTTTTTTATGTGCACTTCATGTGAACTCACTATTTGTTTTTGCATTTATTAAAGTGATATTTATTTTATGGTTTTAATTAAATAAACGACGAAATTAATAAATTTAATCATTATTTAATCATTGTTACATTTGTATTTTTTATTTTGGTAATAGAATTTTTTGTCAGTTATGCTTTTAATTACTATACTGATATTTTTTAATTGTTATTCACTTCATAATTGCTTTTATTTACTATTTAAAAATATTTTACTTACTTTTAATGATTTTGAATAAATAATGTTTCAAAGTAATTTAACTGTTTTGCAATTAGACGTTCCGCAATTAGCTATTTACTGATTAGCTTATGTGCATATTTTGTTGTTTATTTTAAAGAATTAACTGTTCTGCAGTTAGCCCAAGTGGAGCTTTACCAGACTTTTAAAAGGTCACCCAATTCAAGAAGGATGCTGGTAGGAATTTTTTTAATGCCTAAAAACTTATATAATTATAATGCAATTTAGCCCAATTTAAATGTAATTAAATTAAATTTAGCTAATTTAAGTAAATTTAAACTGGATATAACACCATTTAAATTTTTTCTCAAATATTGGCCATAGAACTATAAAAATGCCGGTCCCCTGATATTAATAAATTGTAATACTACATTTTTATATCAGTAAAATGTTTGTTATTTGACTTAAATGAATTAGTTTTATCTTTTTGTTTGCAAAGTATATTTTTAATTAATTATAATTATTTTTACTATGTCAACCTACCACAAAAGATGTAATTATATTTTATTTATTTTATATTAAAATTACAACCAACCCCCAACCTCTTTAACACGCCCATTGGCGGATAAAACCTGCATAGATAAACTTTACTTCTTTCAACTGATTGAACAATTGCAATAAAATTTCCTGACGTCGTGATCAAGAAAATATCCTAATTGTTAACTATATATCCTGACTGGGTTGACCTTGACTAACTCTGGTTTTAAGGGTAAAACTCCATTTGAGCTAATTGTAAAACATCTAATTAACAAAAAAATGTGCACATAAACTATGGACTAACTAACTAAGTCTAAAATGTCTAATTTAAGAACACCTAAAATATTTTAAAATATTATTATTAATTTATTAAAATTTATTAAGAATATTTCTTAAATGTAAATAATGCATATAAAATATAAGATTAATAATAGAAAACATAACCACACAAGATTAATTCAATGCAATAAAAATACATTAAATTTTATTGATGATTCTATTAAGTCATTAAATAATTATTAAATTTATTAATTTTGTTGTTTATTTAATAATCTTTAAATGAATTTTAATATAATAAATACAAATTTTAATTAATTATTTGATCAGTTAAAAGTGCATAAGAAAAATAGTGTATTTTATTTACTGTAAATACAATTTTAGCTGTTCCGAGAATAAATGTTTAAGAATTAGTCTAATTGCAATTAGCTCAAGCGAACCTGACCGTTTTATGACTTAAAAATAAAACTAATAATTGGAGTTTCCCAAAAACGTTATTAAAAGCTTATTTAGATGGACGTCTGAGAATACAGAGAATTTATAGTCATTTTATGATCATTTTAAGGTAGTATAGGGAAAACACAACAACAACAAATTATTACGAGATAAAAATATCAAAAATTTACAATAATTTAAAAAATAAAAATTTTGAATATGAGATATGCCGAATATGACAATATCAAAAATGACAATGTCGAAAATGACAATTTCAAAAATGACAAAGAGATTCTAATATTCGACTTTGACATATTCGACATTATTGTTTTCAAAATTTTCATTTTAAAAATGATTGTAAATTTTTGATATTTTTGTTCAACGACCATTTTTCCTATGTTTTCCCTATACTACCTCAAATAATTATAAAATAACTATAAGTTCTCAGTATACTAATAAGTCACTTCGGTATAACAATTCAAACAAATATTTACTTTTTTAAATGGGTTATGGAAACTAAAATTTTATTATTTCAGTAAATTAAAATAATACTTTTGTAGAAAACTTAGATATGTATTACAGTACGTAATCAATTATGATTTATAAAAAACTAATAATTATTATATTTTATTAAACAATTTGTTTTTACCAAAAATGTATTGAAATTTGTGAGTGATTAAGAGTAAGAAATTACTTAGAAAATTATATAAATTAACAAATCTATTGTTAGATTAAATGTAAACTTACTTTTAATTAGCAAAAAAAAAATTAAATCAAAATTATGCAAAAATGAGAAATTAATTAAATAGTGATTAAATAAAAAATTTGATCAAATAATAGCAAAATAATAGAATTGAAATAATGTGTGAAATATATTTAAAACAAAAATAAGTTAAATTTAAATTAAAGTTTAAGCAGATCTAAATCAATTGTTTGAATATTGAATTACTTATAATAATTAAAATAAAAATTATTTGTGGAATTAAATTAAATTTTTTTAAAACACATGATGTCTGCGAATCAGTTACCAAGCAATCTATCAATTTTTTAAACATAAATTCTCGAATAAGTACACCTCTGCCAATAATCTTAATATTTGTATTACAAATCAAAAATGTATAACATGATAAAACTCCACTTGAGCTAATTATTAATATTACACAAAATAGATAAAATTATTTTTATATAAATTTTTATTAAACTTACTTTAATTTTATTATTTATTAGCTCGCTGGTTAGTGTTTAATATTTAATTTTATAAAATTAATCAATCAAGAAAGATCAGAATAAGATTAAAAAATTTAATGACAAAAAACATAAAATAGTTTTTTTAAACCCTTAAAATAAACGATAAAATATAGTTTAAATTGAATTAGTAAAAAATTGTAAACATGATTAAGTAATTCTACCCTAATCTTGTATAGATTTTTAGCCAATTTAAAAAATAATCTTTTTTGTCTTTCCCTCTTCTAAATTGATCAATTTTTATGATTAAGCAAAACCATAACAAGTTTATTTGTTATTTAATTTTTATACTATTGTTTATTAACTTAACAAATGAATTAAACATATGTGTTAAACTTTTAATTAAAAATATTATTTTAAAGTAAATTTTTAAACTTTATT
>JAQFXP010002140.1:0-16189 GCA_034693685.1 Belba bartosi
TATATCATCAATTATTAATTGTTTTGAAACAGATAAAAATTATTATGCCATTTTAAAACTCCGTGAGCAATAAACCCGGGCTCATGGTTAGTTTAGTTTTTCCATTAGTTATAATTTTGTCGTAGTTTAATAAGGTTTGAGTTAATAAAAATAACTATAAATATAAGTTTTTTTTATAATTTGTCAGCTTCTGCACTCTACAATGTTACATTACTTAATTATATTAATGTTTACTGTTAATGTATTCTAATCATGCTAGCAACATTCTTATGTAAAGATTAGCAAAATTTTTAAACTTGATATTCTTGTCTGTCTATTATTTTTATTATGTTTTCACAATATGTTTTAAATGCAACTTGTAAAAATTATTATAATTGTTAAATATTATTAAATAATTATATAAATAATTGTATGGATTTCTTCATTTAGAAATATTGTATATCAACATATTTATCAACTTGTATAAAAATATTGGAAACAATAATTAAATAAAAATAAATTAAATTTATAAATTTTAAAACAAAATTTATTTAATTGATTTTATATACTAATATAACTATAAATTATTGCTGCTTAAAAAAATGTACAATTTTGTTTATTGTATAATTATTTAATTAATTTTAAATTTTAATTATTGTGTAAATAAATCTAAATATGTATTATGTTGTTTAAAATTATTGAGCCAATACAACAAAAAGTGCAAATTATTTAAATTTTGGTTTTTTTAATTTTTAAACTTTTAGATAAATTATAGTAACAATACTCAATAATTAAATTGTATAACTTAATTTTAAATAAATTAAAATTTTATATTTAAAACCAAAAAATAATTCTGTTTGAATATTTGAAAATTAAATTTAAACAAAATTTACAGTTTAAAATGTGTGTTAAATATAAATTTAATTAAAATTATATATATTTTTCATTTAATTAAGATTTTAATAATAAATTTTGTAAATTTATCTATTCATCATTTAATCAAAAAAAATTTGAAAAAGTATACAAGTACAATTATTACAATTTAATCTAGTAATTTTGCAAAATAATTTTCATTAAAATATTTAATAATTAAAATAAATACAATTTGATATACTTTCTGTTAAAATAATATTATTATAGTTTCGTTAAATTAAAAATTCTTAGTAAAAAAAATTAATTTGTTATTTAATTTTTGTTTAAATAACTAAATAATTAATGAAAATTATTTAAACCATAATTTAGTTTAGCAAAGAAAATATAAATTTAAGTAAAATTTTGATTATTAATTCTATAAACTTATTATACAAATTAAAATAATTATAATTTGTTTTTTCGAATATTTAAAGATAGATACAATACCACCCGGATTTAAGAGAATCGTTGGTGCATAATATTTTAGTCTTTTATATCCGGGTTTCTCCTAAATCGGGGTCTAAAAATATTACCGTAAATTAATGTAGAGTATTACAAGTACTTAAAAAACAAGTTGAAAGTTTATGTATTTATATGTAAATACATATCTTTAATTGGCAAAGTAGATATTAATTTATAATAATAAATTAAGACAAAAATATTTTAATGTTTTAAATCAAATTTAAAGATATATTCTAATTAACATCATAAAAACTAATATTTTTAAATAAAATGTGCTATAAATAAGGAGTTGCAAATCTCTCTAATTTTGAAATTTTTTGGTAATATAAAAAGTAGGACTCTTATTTAAAATATTAATAATAAAGCCGAAAATATTAAAATCAAAAATATAAAGCCGAAATAATTACTTATATAACTTTTATATTTTTGGTTTTAATATTTTCGACTTTATTATTAATATTTTAATTAATATTATTGATTTTTTAGCAAAGAGTGTAACTTTTTATACTATCCAAAAAAAATCCAAATTTTGAAAGAACTGCACCTCTTTAGTTATAATTTATTAATTTTTTTTATTTTATACCAAGAAATGACAAAATTTTGCTTTTAATAAAACAAAATAATTCAGTCAAATTTTAAAATAAATATAATTTTTTAGACAATTTTACAAGTGTAAATTTAGTTTTAAATTATTTTGTTTGCTTAAAGTTTGCAAAAATTGGTATAAGATTTTAGAAATATTCTACAAAAAATTATTTATTTAAAATTTTTATTTAACTATTCTCCTAAATTGAATAATTTACATAACTTTCTCCAATTGATTGTACATTATTTTTCGGAACGACAAGTGACTATAGAGTATGCCGGGGCTAGCGCTACAAAAGACACTAATAAAGGGTGCATACAAGGTTCGGTTTGTGGTCCGACCTTCTGGAACATATTATTAGACAATATTTTTAAGCTGAAATTGCCGAAAGGATGCGAAATACAAGCTTTTGCGGACGATATTGTTCTAATAGCAAAGCACAAGTCCGAACACACTCTCCAAAGAAATACAGAACAGTCTATTAGACAAATTATGGAATGGAATACACGGGTCAAACTGACTTTCGGATTAGAAAAAATTCAGGTAATTGGGTTTACTAATAAAATCCGTAAGCTAAATATCAGTATTAACGGGACGAGAATCCTATTCCTGGACGAAATAAAGTTATTTAAATCATAATCGATAAACACTTAAAGTTTACAAAGCATGTCCTGTACGCTATCAGCAAAGCACAAAGATTAATGCAAACCCTAATTCGGGTGGCCCTATCCACATAAGGATTGAACGCAGAGGTCATTAAGGCGATATACTTACAGGCAATCGAACCCACTATAACCTATGGGGCACACATATGGTGTTCGGCGCTATCGAGAAAGTATATAATTAAATCTTTGGAACGCTTTCAAAGACAAATAGCGGTGAAAGCGGCTAAGTGTTTTCGAACAACATCCTTGACGGCGGCTTTAGCACTTGCCAACATGATTCCAATTGACATAAGAATACAGGAAATATCAAAAATAGATGACATAAAGTCGAACTCAAAAATGGGAAAAGTGGATTATTTTAAAAAAATAAAGTACACGGAATTAGCCCACCCAGCGTTGCGCACGAATATAAAGGCACTGCGTCTGGAAAGCGCCTCTAAAGTTTAGGAAGCCGAAGCCATTTCCGACCTCAATATATATACAGATGGAAGCAAAATCGACAATAGTGTGGGATCTGTTTTTCTCATATTTGAAAACAACGAACAATTAACCACTGGCCAATTTAGACTCGTCGATTAATGCACCGTTTTCCAGGCCGAATTGGTCGCCATCGATAAAGCCCTACAAAAAACAATCAATTTAAGCCCAAATCGATTCTCTCATATAACTGTATTCTCGGATGCCATGTCTGCACTACAAGCTCTGGAAGATAGAAGCAGCGTTCATCCGATAGTTAATGGCATTCATCTCAAATACAAAGTTCTCCGGGATAGAGGAGTTTTCTGTAACTTTGTATGGGTTCCGGCGCACACCGGGATTCCTGGAAACGAATAAGTGGATGCACTAGCAAAGGAAGCCACTACTCTAAATGAATTAATAGAAGTTATAAGTCCCCCCATTTCATATTATAAAAACAAATTACGAATAGCATCAATACAGGAATGGGATAATAGATATAGGAATTTTCAGACTGGCTCACACACAAGAAGTCTATTACCATCAATAAAGGCGTGTCACCAACTATATTCAGTACACAAACCAAACTTTTTTACGTCACAAATCCTTTCAGGACATGCATTCAATAGACAATATTTACATCGCTTTAAGATATCAAATACAATGTTTTATCTGTGCAATGGATCAGATATACAAACGATAAGTCATCTTCTCTACGACTGCCCGAGATATATGCATTCAAGAACTAACTTCACTTGTTTGTGTGATTCACTGAAGTTAAATCCTAGTGTCTTCACGGACATATTGAAATTAAAAGATTCAATTGCGGCTTTCGCTAAATTCGCCGAACAAATTATGAGCTCACTAAAAGAGTTTAACCTTCAGAACTCGAATAGCTGACTATGATTATTATATTATATAGCAGTCTAGACTGAAATACTTAACATTAAATCACTTAAGCCCATCTAAAATACTTACTTCCCTTGTAAGTTTAAACTGCTCTTTCACTAAGATATATAAATATATAACTTTTCAATAGTAGCCATAAACAAACTTTTTACAGTTGCAACAATTATATCTAAATATACTATTTGTTATAATAGTTATTACTCAACGGAATCATTGAATTTTAGTATCACAATGTCTCAGACACCTACTCAATTCCTAAATACCAGTGAATTTAATATTAGTATATTTGAATATAGTGTTATGAAATCCACCGGTCCAATAATAAGTCTCTACTACATATCTGTAATAACCACAAGACACAATGACATTCTTTACATACAGTATTCCATTTTTACTTTTAATATTTTATTGTAAATTAACTTTTACTCATATTATATGCTTGCAGATGGTTACTATATGAGTTATATATTTTCCTCTTACCTATTTTATTTTATTTTATTTTATTTTATTTTATTTTATTTTATTTTATTTTATTTTATTTAACCCACATTAACACACACTTTAACCTTCGTATCATATACTCTTTATTTTCTATACAAGCTTTTAAATGCTATTTAATATGATATGTAAAACAAATTATAAAACAGCGTATAGGATGCAGTGCAAGTTCCTTAGTCTATATATTTGATCACGTGTGCCTTTCTATGTTAAACGAAATACAAACGTATTTTGAGTTCATTTGTTTATAAATGCGCCTAACATGAAATACCAATACAACTAAGAAATAGTAGTAATGAATGACAACAATATCAACAGTAAAGTCAATAGTGATGAAAGGGATTGGCCGACTAATACCGAACACAGCCTATCTGACTCTATCGTATTGGACTCACAAACGAGTGTCATTTGTTTGTCACCATATATCGGCGCCAATAGCAACCCGCGAAGAGTAACACGAAATCCTTTTGTCGCAGAAGGGGAAATGGACTCAGGACCTCAACAAGAAAGTACTGAAGGCGACTGGGATGGAAAACACAGTCAAGAAAATTCCGAAAATGAAGAAATTATGTCAGAATTGGATCAAATAGATGAAAACTTCCAAACATTGGTCTCGGAGGCTAATGACCGGAATGAGGAAATGTATAGGACGCCATTGTTTGACATTTTATCGGCGGCTCTGATTACATACTTTGGAGAGAACAACTATTCCTGTCAGGTGTACATAAGTAAACTCCTAAACTACCCCACGGAGTCAAAAATTTATGTGCATTTGCACATAAAAACTTTACAACAGACATAGTCAAAGAAGTCAAACCGAATCATATACTTTACTCATAAGACAAGGAAACACAGTTTGATCTCATTGCGGAAATACTGAAATATCAGATTAATTACAATGCGTCCCGGAATACACCTGAGGAAACAGTTGTCGAGTTTCCAGAGAATCAGCAATCCACTTCATCGGACCCGCACTTCCGGGATGTAGACACGAAATCCCCGGAAGAAATCCAAGTTATTCTTCCCCCCTCTCAATTCTCTTGAAGAATTGGGAAAATCGGACAGAATCGAGACGGATACGACTTCAGAAACTACTTCAGAAACGACTTCAGAAACGACTTCAGAAACGACCTCAGATCGAATGGAAATTGAGGATCTAGAGATCTCAGGAGCGGAAGAAAGAGATCATCCAGGAAGATCGAAGGGAACACAGAAGGCTTCCTTAACCAAGTGTTATAAATGTCTGGTTATGATAACCCGAGATAATGAATATTTTCAATGCCCTTACATTGATCGTTCAAGAAATATGAACAGACACTTCCAAAGAGCCCACAAAGGAGAAAATACGGCCTCGGGATATAAAATTTTGAATCTGCCGGCATCGAACTTCAATGACGAACACAGGAAATGGGTGGACTTCCTAGAAGATGAAAGAGTGCGGAAGAGCCAATCCAAAGAAAAGGAAATCGCAAACAACAAAAAACAAAAGAAATTAAAGAAATAAATAAATATATTACTAAATAGTCATACAGTTTGCCATAAATCGACACTTATAATTTATTAGGCAAACTAATCATTATTTCTTTATTTATTTGTCTTATTATTAGTATTATCTAAAAGTGTGTTATTATCTATTCATCATTATTATGTATTATTATTATCTGAAAGTGAAAAATAAAGC
Source organism: Belba bartosi (assembly GCA_034693685.1). NCBI lineage: Eukaryota > Metazoa > Arthropoda > Arachnida > Sarcoptiformes > Damaeidae > Belba > Belba bartosi. The sequence continues at coordinate 6,149 of JAQFXP010002140.1, forward strand.
AGTTATTAAGTTAAAAAAAAATCTTTGTGATGCCAGTATCAAACAATTGATTAAATATAAATTAAACTTTTTAATATAAAATACAGTTTTAACAAATTGTTATTTTTTTTAATATAATTTATTTATTATAAAAAAATCCAAAATTAAATTTAATAAAATAAACAATAATTGTTAATATTGTTGTGAATTAAAATATTAATAAATATAAAAAATAAAATACTTGTGGTTTTACATAATAATATTTCTTTAATAAAATACAATTTTATTTATTCTTTTTAAACTTTTGATTCTATTAAAAAAATTTGACTAAATTTGAAACATAATTTCAAAAATATTTGAATTAAAATTAGTTAAAACAAAAAAAAATGTTATTATTAAATGTTTTTCTAATGTTTAAAATAAATTTATTTAATAAATTTTAAATCAGTTATAGATTAAATTTTTATTCAAAGACAATTAATAAATTTTAAAATTAACTTTATTATACTTAAATAAATCAAATATATTTTTTACAAATAATATCGACAATATTAATGTTTTTTATAATACATTTTACTAATTAACAAATTTTGCAAAAAAAAAACAATTTACCAATTTTTGTACTAAATGTTATATATAGAAATAAATCGTCAATTAAATACAAAAATAGACAATGTAATTAAACAAATTCTAAATTTTCAAGCCAAATAAAATAAATTGTAGTCTAAGGCTTATGTCAAACTCTATCCAAGGTACTTTTTTTTTCATAGGTTAAATACGGCTTGGGTGGGGCAAGACGACAAAATTAGTTTTTATTATTTGTTTGATTATTTTTAAAAACTGTATTTTAATTAAAAATATAAATAGAATTTAAAAAGACAATTATACTGTAAAATATTGGCATAGGCCTCAGTTTAGTATTTGTTTAGATTACTCGAATTAATTTTGTAATTAAAAAAATAATATTTAATATTAAAAGTTTTTGTATTTAAAAGTGTATTTTGAATAGTATTTTTTTTAAAAAAATTTATTTATAAATTATTATGTAACAATTATTATATTTTTTAAATTTATATAATTTTAAAAATATTTTAGAAATAATTAAGTATTTTAAAATTAATTAATTGTTTTAAACAAACTGTAATTTAACGGTAAATGGAAAATAAAATATAATACATTATTATTTATTTTATTTTAGGTCAAATAAATTGCTTATTAATTTAATTTTGAGATTATTAAATTTTTAATTTTTTAAAAACAAATTATAACTTTAAAATAAATAAAAAATACTTTATATTAAATATAGAAATATATTAATAAATTTGTCAAATAATCAGTTTTAACTTACAAAATTAATATAATTGTTGAAATTAAAATCTAATACTTGAGTATATTCTATTATTTTATGATAAAAATTAAAAAAATTTTGTTTGCATTTATTTAAATAATTAAAATAAATAAATAATTTAATGAAGCCAAGAAAAAATTTCCAATATAGTTTTAAAACACCACAAAATTTTTTAAATATACATACATGAAATAATTTAAATACGGAACAAGTTATAAGAAAATCAATATTTAATATTATTTTTTTGGATCTTTATTTGTTTAATTAATTTTAATAATAATAATATTTATTGTTAAATTGATTTTATAATTATTGGTTTCTTAAAATAAATTTTATATTAAATTTAAAGTAAAAATTTATTTTATTTTAATTATATGTTTAATTGGTAATTCATAAAATGTTATTGCTTGGGTTTCCCATCCCTGTGCGTCCCGATATACCAAACGTATATTGTTCGATAGGTTCAGGTGATGAGCATCGGTATATCGCTAATGACAGCACAGTTAAACACCGTTAGGTTGGGGTGCATTGCGGCCTGGAATAACTCACACAGCGAATCAAATTAAATATAACTTATATTTATAATTAAATAATAATTAGAGTTAGAGAGTGAGAGCACAACCTTTCATTCCAGTCGCAACTAAAGAACTGCTTTTATGTTTTACAATACAATTGCTTTTATATGATTTTTTATTGGTTTAACATCAATTTAGTAATTGTTAGCAATTGCGGACATTATATAGATAATTAATTTATATGTCAATAGTTGGATTTAAAAATAATAATGTTTTTGTAAAATCTCGTGGGCACCGAAAATAAACTCATTGTTAGTTCAAAAATATTTTTTGGTATTAATTGTTTAAACAATTTACAAGTATTTAATTATAATTGTTTATTTCCATAATTAATTTATTATTATTATTAAGTTAAAGCTTTTGTAAAAAATTAATTACTTTTTATTAAAATATTTATCAATTTTATCAATTTTGGATTTGAACAATGTATTTTTGAATAAATTTAAGCATTAGGTTTTATAATTAAAAATTAAAATACTATATAATAACAATATATATTGTTAATAAAACATAAATGAAATTTTAAAATTAAAAAAATCTGCGAATATAAGTAATATGAAATTTTAAATAGTATTAGTATTGAATTCAATTTTATTAGCAATAAACAAAATATGACTGCAACTTTGTTAGTTTTATATTGTATACTTAACGAAATTTGATCAAATGTAAACGAGTGGAGTGGTATATCTGCGCCTCTTGTTAAATATTTAATAGAAAATAAGTTTTGTTGTGAAAATAAATTTTTTAAAACAATAATTGTCAATAAATAGTTCTGTAAAACATCTAATGCATTAAATGGTTGTAATAATAAATATTGCATGAATAATATTTATAAATTGTTTATATTCATTAGTTGAATAACGGATTTAATTCAATTACCTAAAGAAGAATTTGTGGTTTTAATAAATATTTTTATTGAATTAATTAAAAAATAAATTAAATTTATCATATTAACAATTGTTTGGGTATTAAACAAATTTTGTTTTTTATTTAATTTATAATGTATTTAATATTTAAAGTTTATTGTTAATAATTAATTAAAAATTATGTTTAATTACAAATAAATATACTGTACTATGTATTTCAAAGCGGTGCTATATTTTATATTAGTTGCAAATATAAAATCGTAGCCAAAATTAACTCAAAAATCTAAACGCAATTTATTCAAATATGTTTGATCATATTAAATTACTTTTTTACAATTATGAAATGCTGGTTAGCACAAAACATGAAAATAAACTTTCAAAATTTTAACATGGTCTGCTATGGCACACTAAAATTTGTACATAAAAATTGTATTTGTAATAATGTTTATTATTTTAAAAATTTAAAATTTGTTTAATTTCATTGTCTATTTTTGTATTTAATTAATGATTTATTTCTATATATAACATTTAGTAAAAAAATTGGTAAACAAACATTAATATTGTCGATAATATTTGTAAAAAATATATTTGATTTATTTAAGTATAATAAAGTTAATTTTAAAATTTATTAATTGTCTATGAATAAAAATTTAATTTATAACTAATTTAAAATTTATTAAATAAATTTATTTTAAACATTAGAAAAGCATTTAATAATAACATTTTTTTTGTTTTAACTAATCTTAATTTAAATATTTTTAAAATTATGTTTTAAATTTAGTCAAATTTTTTTAATAGAATCAAGTTTAAAAAGAATAATTAAAATTGTATTTTATTAAATAAAAATTATTATAAAAAACCACAAGTATTTTATTTTTTATATATATTAATATTTTAATTCACAACAATATTAACAATTACTGTTTATTTTATAAAATTCAATTTTGGATTTCTTTATAATAAATAAATTATATTAAAAAAATAACAATTTGTTAAAACTGTATTTTATATTAAAAAATTTAATTTATATTTAATCAATTGTTTGATACTGGCATCACAAAGAGTTGAGATAAAATATATTTACATTTTATCTAGGATAATATTGTTTTAAAATTTAAATATTAATATATGATATGTTAAAAAAAGTATTTATTTTTAATTGAAACAATTAATGATAATTAATTAATTCTTTTAGTACATTTATTATATAAATGTCTAAATTTTTAAAACTGTAATTTTTATTTAAGTTTGTTTTAAATTTTATCCATTTTCTATTCAAATTAATTTTGGATAGATTTAAAATTAAATTAAATTTTAAAAATATTTAATATTACAATAATATCAAATATTTAAGTTTAGTTATTTATATTTCCTGATATTTGATAACATTTTGTTTGATAGCTGGCAACGTTAAACACTATATTTTTTATATTTGTAAAAAAAGATTCTTCATATAAAATTCTAATTTAGATAATATTACATTAAAACTACATATTTTTGATAATCAGGTATTTGATTTCGGATGGTAATTAAAACAAAAATTTGCACAATTATTATACAAAATTAAATATATAGCTATTAAACTTCGATGTAATGCAGAAAAAACTATTAAATTAACTATATTAAACTTATAACATTGTGGTACTCACAATGATTTTATTTTTGGTGCCATCGGCATATTAAATAATAATAATAATTTTTAAAAACAGTTTCTTATAATAAAATTAATTTTATTAATTATGTCCGCCACTGGGGGTGTTTAGGGGGGTTTTGTTTGTACATTATATACTCTATGAGAAATTAATTGTTTTAAATAAAACTTTTGAATTTTAGATTCAAATTTTAGAAAGATTTTAATTATAACTTATATTAGAAAATTAAAATATATTAAAATTATATACTTATCTAGAATAATTACAGTTTATATTATTAGAATATAAATTGTAATTTTATAGACAAAATTTAATATATATTAATATTAATCTTATTTTCATTAAACTGTAATATATAATAAACTATAAAATGTGTTTAAAATTTAAAATGTTTAAATATATGATTCAATTTTTCTTAAAAGAAAAGTTATAAAATTAATCAAACAAAAAGCCCCCTAAACGCCCCCCTTGGCGGCTATATTGCAACTAGCAATTATGTTTTTTATTAAATATTTTTAAAAATATTTATTATTTTTAAATTTGCCGTGGGCACCAAAAATAAAATCATAGTAAGAAGCAAAATACTAAAATTAAATAATATTTAATTTAATTTAACAAAGAATTTGATATTAAATTTTAATGCATTTATTTTTTATTGATTCTATTTGTGGACTTATTTTATATTTAATTACAATAAATTAGAATAATTTGTTTTAGAATCATACATATTAAATTATAAATTTTAAATATAAATAGTAAATTATTTGTAATTTATATGTCAAAAATATTTTTATTTATTTTCTGTGGCATGAATTTACACCAAAAATTTATATAAAGTAATTGAAAACACACGTTATAATGTCAAACTAATTAATAATGTTATTTTTTTTATTTGTTAAATTAATTTTTTTATAAGAATAATTATTTGTCTATGTAAACATTATTAGTAAAATTATTATTTGTTTATAAAAAAATATACAAAATATTACAATTGATGTTATTTATTATAATCAGTTTTTGTACTAAATTTAATATAATATTAGTAAATATAATAATTTGTTTTAATATGATTTAGATGCTTGTTATTTTATATTTTTACTAAAATAAATATTTGGATTTAGCGATAATTCATAAAATAATTTTTATTTTACAGTATATTAAACTCTAAAGTTTTACTTTTTTTAGCATCTTTATGAAAATATTATTTTAAAACTTGAATATATAATAAAAAATAATTAATAATATAAACAATTAAAATATTTATAAATTTAATCTGTATTTTTATATAAATATTTATATAGAAATAATAAAACAAAAGATACTAATAAGCAAATATTTTTAGAAGGCACATCAGAATATTTATAAAATTAATTTTAAACAAAAGCATATTATATAAAATTTTAAAATTTTTATTTATTTATTTATTTATTGCAAAATTTTACCTTGCTAATTTAATTTAAATTAAATTAATTAAATTATTTTTATGACTTTTGTATATGTTCATTCTCTACGTATACATTTTGTTAAATATAATAAAACAGCAATTTTTGACAAATTTTGAACAAAGATTTAGACCTGAGCGATTTTAACAGTAAAATCAACAATTAAAGAGAAACTATTCAACTCTACTTATATTGATATATTGAATAAATAGGGAAAGAACAAATACAAACGGAAGAAATAATATGTTACTTAATTTAATTACCAAGTGAAATTGTGTAAAAACTTAATTATATAAATTTTATTTAATATTTTGGTTTAAATAGTGTTAAGAGTTTGCGCAAAAATAGACTCAGTTCTTCAAACAACGTAATTTTATTTCTGGTTTTAGTCAAATTGAAGTTATGCCCCAAATATAATAAATTTATTTTGTTTAAATAAATAAATTAATCAGTTAATCAAATATTACAGTTTAAATTTACAAATAATACAGTTAAGTTTTAATAGATTATTATATAATTAGTAAATAAAAACATTTAAATTAGCAATCAATTTTATCTCCACTTTTCAAATTAAGTTGAAATATGCGATTAGGCATTGAGTCAATAAGAAATTTGATATATATTTGTGGTATTTCTTCCCAAATTTCATGAATAGATATTATGAGTTTATTAGTTACTTGATATTGCTTTCCATTTGCATAAAATTTGCTTAATTATATACTGCTCTTAAGCAATTGAAACGATGTTTTTTACAAAATAGCTTGCGCACGCTAAAATAAAGGTCAAAATTAAAAAATCTTTTTTTGGCTTAATTTGTTGATAATTAAACTATTTTTGACCAAAATTTCAATTAATTATCTCAAAAGGTTTTAATTTTATTCAAGAAATAGTGACTGCTCTTAAGCATTTGAAACGGAGTGTATAATTATTTAATTTTTATCCAAAGTAAAAATTTTTTACAATTGTTTGTATAATAAAGCTGTGGAATGCATATAATGACACAATTTAAAAACTGTTCAAGTTTAGATTAATATATGAATGTATGAGTTTATGTATGAATGAATATGTGAGTGAATGAATAAGTTAACTAAATGAACATACGGGCTACATTACTTTGAAAACCTGAGACAGCCTCTACTTTAACAATCCCTAAACAACAATTAACAACCGCTACTTTATCAATCTCTAACAATTTCTACTTAAAAAACACCTAGCAAAGTCTACTTGGACAATCCATACTTAAGCAAATCTTAACCACTTTTAACAACACCCAACAAGCACAAACAATCCCCACTTAAACAACTTCTAACCACTCTTAACAATTCACAATAAGCACTAACAAACCATAATAACCCTCAACGATCCTAACATGCCAACATTAATTAATTCCATTAGCTATTATTATTTAAATATTAAAATTAAAAAGAGGTATTCGGCCATTCTATTTGAATGCACCACTTTTATGTTAAAAAGTGATGCAAGTGCTATGTATTTAGTGCTAATTAACACTAATTTTGTTCCCATCATTTCCCGAAGATAAAATTAATATAATTTGATTAAGTTTTTTAGTCTTTACAAAACCTTATGTTAAAATTTCGTCTCATTTTAAACCCCAAAAAAACTAAATAAGATTTTATAAATTGCCTATTCTTTTAACATTAGAGGGTTCTAAAATTTTTTGCACTCTATTTTTTGCCGAATACCTCCTTTATTTAATTTATTAATTATTTTATTTTTATTAAAAATTTTTAAAAAAAATTTTATATTTTGAAAACTAATATATAATTTAGTAATTAAAAAATATGTAAATGTAATGCATTTTACTAATAATTTAACAATATTTATGCGTAATTAACTTTAGATAAGTATACCATATTAATATTTATATAATTATAAAATGTTTAGAAAAACTGTAATTTCTATTAAAACCATAGCTTTATTTTAACTTTTATTTATTTAATATATACTGGAGACCCACCGACTTGAGAAATTAAAATGTTTTTCTATTTGTGATAATAATTTAATGCATATGATTACATTTACGCTAAAAACAGTTTATATTTATTTTATAATTTGTAATATATTTAAAATGTATTTTTAAAAAATAAAATAAAATTTTAACGATAAAATTTTCATGTAAGTATAAATTTTTTAGTTATAAAAATTAATTTAAATTTTATCAATTATTTTTTAATAAATTTTTTTAAAATTAATAGATTAATAAATCGTATATTTTATAAAGTATACGATAAGATTCTCAAAAAGTCGACTATTCAAATTTGTTCAAATGGAATCCTTTGTAACAAGTATAAATTTTAATTATACTCTTTATTGTTTTAAATTTTCTACATTATTTAAACAAATTAGTCTTAATTTCTTGTTTTAAAATATACTATAAAGCTAATTAATAAATAATTAAATAATTTAAAATTTGTATTTGGAAAATAATTTATAATTTATTTTTATTATCGACTAAATTTTATCGTTATATCTTTAATTTTAATTTTTATTTATTTTAAACATTTTAAAAATTATATGATAAATGTAAACTGTTTTTGGAGTAAATATAATAATGTGTAATGCGGGAAAAGACGGTACTGCCAGTTAATCCAATTGAAGTCGATTCCCACACATTACAGATCAATGTTGGTCGGGAAGGCATTCCTCCTCTTCCCGACCATTCGAATGTTCGACAATGGGTTTGTATGAGAGCACAGACACACGACATCATAATTACAATACAATAATCAATTCATATCATTTGGTTTAATAACAAACTTAACTTTAATTCAAATATAAATATAAATACATTTTATGTTTAAGTGCACAATAAGAGGTCTCAAGACATACTGAACATAAGATAAGGTTTACATTAGGCTTATATACCTTAAGTTAGAGTTAACTATTGATTTAGATGACAAGACATAAGAATACAAGTCATTTGACTAAACTTAAACTTACATTAAACTTAGTATTAGTCTTAACTTAAACTCTAAGCATGGATGAGTCTATCCGCATATGACAATAATATGCAATAAGTTAATATCTAAATTAAAAACATTTTAATTTTATAATGTTGCAAGTATTTCCAATATTAGTAAAATAAATACTTGTTAAAATTAAATTATAATTTTAATATAAATTAGAATATCAAACATTTTAATTTTTTAAAATATATTGTTATTTTTCTAATTGTATATACATTTCTATATAATTATAAAAATTAATTAATTTTTAATATTTTTGTAAATAATAAAACAAAGAATTATAAATTATAAAAAAATTATATTTTTTTAATATTTATTAAATTTCATTAAATTTAAAAATAATTTTAATATGAAAGTAATAAATAAATTATATTGACATTTGATTGTTAACATCTAAGTGCTGGTTTTGATTGCTGACATTTGATTTTTAGCATTTGACTGCTGGATTTAATTACTGACATTTGATTGTTGGCATCTGACTGCTGGTTTTAATTGCTGACATTTGATTGTTAGCATTTGACTTATTATTTTAACTGCTGACATTTAATTGTTGGCATCTGACTGATTATTTTGATTGCTGACATTTAATTGTTGGCATCTGATTGCTGGTTTTGATTGCTGACATTTGATTGTTGGCATTTGAGTGCTGGTTTTGCATGCTGACATTTGAATGTTGGCATTTGACTGCTGGTTTTAATTGCTGACATTTGATTGTTGGCATTTGACTGATTATTTTAATTGCTGACATTTAATTGTTAACATCTGATTGCTGGTTTTGTATGCTGACATTTGATTGTTAACATCTGAGTGCTGGTTTTGATTGCTGACATTTGATTTTTAGCATTTGATTGCTGAATTTAATTACTGACATTTGATTGTTGGCATCTGACTGCTGGTTTTGCATGCTGAAATTTGATTGTTGGCATCTGAGTGCTGATTTTGCATGCTGACATTTGATTGTTATCATCTGACTGCTGGTATTAAATTTCGAATAAGATAAAACAAAGAAAATATATCAAATAAAAATTTACTAATAAAACATTTGCCTAAATAAAATTAATTTTAATTTTTATAAATACAAATGTTTTAACAAAATTGAAAATAAACGCACGATAAAAGGCAAACAATCAAATGCACGGGAATTAAAATATTAATAAGAAAAACTAAATAAAATAAATTAAATAAAAATTTA
>JAQFXP010002141.1:0-16176 GCA_034693685.1 Belba bartosi
CATCTTGATCATCTTGATCATCTTGATGATCTTAAGCGAGAATCTGCTTCGGATTGTCTTTATTATTAGTTTCGGTTAAGTTCTTCCAGTACTCATAGTTTGACTTTAAGTTATCAATAATTTCTGGAAAATCTCCAAATGCTTCGAAAAGTTGTTTTGAAAAGAGAGAAAAAATCAATTAAAGACTGAATTAAATGATAGTAAAAGTGATGAGAGAAACAAGAGAATGGATGAGTCGATAGCTTACAATCCCAGGCATCGAACATATCATTGGCGAAGTAATCAATGAAACCTATTTGAGACTTAGGTATAGAACATGACATGCGATCGAACGTTGGCATCACTACTGGCATCCCTTCCCTCTTCTCCTCATCAGTCTATATAAAGTCAAACATAAAAATCTCTTTTATTTCATTTAATTAGTTATAGAGTTATGGTTTGTATTATATTTAAATTTTATGACTAAACCATTAAAAAAATATTTTTAAAGCAATTATAAATTTTGTTTTTGTAATTTTTGTTGTAAAAACAAGAATTTTATTTTTAAGATAAAATTTAATACTTTTTACTCAATTTTTTTTATAAAGAAAAATAACGAATACGTGTTTGGCATCAGTTCGTTATTGAGAAACATTTGTTTTGTTAGGAATGACAGCAAAACTGCCAAAAACTGCCAAAAACCTCATTTTGTTTGAAAACACCAAAAGTATTCTACAGTCTATTGAAATTTTAGAAACGACTTGTTATTTATGTTTCAATTTCTTTTTTATGAATATTTGCTCAAATGTTGGGAAATATTGGTTTTATTTAATTGAATTCAGACTTTAATCAAATATATGATTTTGTTTTTCATGAATATAAAAAATTAATTATACTTTTCGTTCGAATAATTTGATACTTTTATAATCAAAATATATATAGAAATTGAGAAAAATAATTATTTTAAAGATTTATAATTCAATAGAAAAATAGCAAATATTAAATAATTAGTTATTAATTAAATAATGCATTAAAATCTATTTATTAAATCAAATAAAAATAATTAATTCAATTCATATATTGCAGTGAATAATAGTGAATATATTCATTTGTGCGAATAATAAGCTTATATTCTAAAAGATATTATTACTATTTCACATTAAATATCAGATTTTAAATCTAAAAATTAGCATGTGCATATAACTTAAAGAAATGTTAAAAACAAATTAATTTTTAAAAAACTTTTGAAATATTTACAATTAACAAACTCTCTTGTTATGTGCAGTGATTTCCAATTATTAAGAGTTCAAAAGTGTTAATTAGCTTTTTTTTACTATTTATTAACAAATACAAAACAATGTATTTGCAAAGGCTTGCGGGTTTGTTTGTGAGATACTGCAAATATCTTGTTTTTGTTTGTTTAATAAACAGAAAAAATCTAACTAGCACCTTCGAACTCATACTAATTGGAAATCACTGGTTATGTGCATGATAAATAAAAAAATAGTCACAACTTCTGTATGAAAATTAATTGAATTTCAATTCAAAGCCCAATCTATGGATGCATTCAATAAACTGAGAATAAATTAAATGCTTTTTCACGGAATCTTAGATTTTATTAAATTATATTTTCCATTTAACTTTACTTTGATTTGTCTAAAATATTTGGCAAAAATCAAATTCAAATCTATTTTCGGATTCAATTCATTCGCATTTCATATTAGTTTCACTCGAAATGAACTCATTTTTCTGAAACAAAATCAATGTTTTGAACCAAAACTAAAAACTGATTGATTGAAAAATTGTAAGAAATGATTGAATCGAAAATAATTCGCGAGTTTTCGTCAACTTTCGTTGATTTTGATCTTTGTCTAAATTTATTATTTTTGTGGTTTTGGATATATTTTTCATTAACAATACAAACAATAATAGTTGGGTTGAGAGCATAACATGAGGTTCAGTTGTGGCAAAAATCGATAAAATTCTATCATTTGGTTTGGGTTTGAGTCAAACTCTTGAGATGTGTTTAAGCTATTACTAAGTTCGAGTCAATAGTAAAGATAAAATAAACCCTAATTGTAGTGATTCTCAAATGATATCAAATGAAATGAATGCAAACCAAACAACCCATACGATCCATACGACCCATACAACCCATACCTGATTGCAATACTCGTCGGCAATCCTTTGGCCCCAAATGCGGCACAGTTTGAGAGGTCGGGCCGGGTTGGAGACGTCCGCACACTTGATGAGCATTCTCTTGATGAGCACTATGTTCTCCGAAGTCGAGAACGTGATTAGGTTCGGCGACTCGGAAACCGTCTCCAGAAGTGATTCGCTGTGGTTCTCATTCGGGCCCTCGTCTATACTCACGGATTTGGTGAACACGTGTATGAACTTTGATATGTGTTCGAAGTGTTTCGTCATTTCCGTCGCCAAAACCATATCAATAATCGATTGACGGACTTCTCGGTATGTCTCGCGATCCAAGTTCTTGAAGATATTGACCGGATCCGAGTTCGCACCGATGGTCAACTGGAAGGCATGCGCCGCGTGGTGTGACTCCAACACCGATCTGGACAATCAAAGAGTAAATAACAATCAATTAATCAATTAATCGATTAATGGAGAGTCAACTCACATATCATTGTAAAGAATAGCCAACTCGTTGTTGGAGTTGCAGAGGAAGGCGCTGTTCTTGCCCGGGTGGTCGACGTCGTGCACAATGGCCGCAATCAGACAAATCGCTTCATCCAATGGGTCGAACAGAGCCTTCAAACGCGGTTTCCTCAGGAAGTAAGCGGTGGCCTGGAGTACATCCGCGGCATGGGTTGAGTTATGATATGGATTGTCGTGATAGTTGGCCTCAATGACTGTCAACCAAGTCCTTAGTGTCGACTCATCACAGTTTAGAGTTACACAAACATTGAAACTCTGAAGGATTGATAGCCCCAACCAAACCAAAGGACTGGTATTGCAATTTGCAACCAAAGTATGTGCAGTTAGTGTATAAACAAAAGCACAAAATAACTCATTTATTCTCATTATTCTAATTCCTTTCCAAGAAATACCGTTTTTGTGATATGCGCTCCAATTCTATAATATCAAAGTTCCAGTCGTTTTCATTGTCCAAAAGGTTTTTAATATTATTCGGAGCGTTGGTCAGACTTGGAAGTTGTGTTGGGGTCTGAGGAGTGACCCCAACACTGCTCTTATTGGACGCGGCCTCGTGTGACATACGCCGCACTCCCGACTGCTTCGACTGGTTTGGGTTCGCATTGGGATTGAAGTTAGAGTTAGCAATGTATTCAATATATTAGACTAAAATTAGCCGAAGGGTATATACAGTAGTTAGAAGTAAATGTATACTGGGTATAGGAGATGATTAAATGGCAAACATTTTCCCACCATTTTGGCAATTTAACCAGATTTAATTGATATAGCATCAATTTAGCAACAAAAAAATTGCCCGTGTTAAAAAACATAGAGATGTGACTATTTTTAGAACAAAGCTCATGGAAGTAATTGACAAATTTGCAAAGTTGACGGATGTTTTGGCTAAACCTGCATTAGACTAAAATCTTATGGATATTAATTGAGTGCTCACATTCATGAGGCCAGAGACCAACTCCTGTGCCATTTGGTCTTCGGGTTTAGCTTGTTGGGTTGAGAATTGTGGCGAATAGAGTTCGGAGTTCTTTAAAATTTCTAACACCTTATCGAGCGCTTGAGCCACAAAAACGGGACTATTTTCCTGAGTGGCCATCAGAATATTGATTACCTTTTTATTAGAACAAAGTATAAAAATTTATTTCTAAACTAAATAATAAAAAAAATTATATTTTTAAGCAAACATTAAATGAAGGAAATGAAAAATAGAGTTAGTTTTTAGGTTAGACTGTTGTTGAGAAACCGTGAATATACTCTGTAAATGAATAGCAATGATAGAAGTGATGTTCAGAGACTGCTAATGTTGTTCAATGTGTTCAGTGCTTCTAAACTAGAACTACAGTCTCAAAAACTCATGGAATCAAGCATGCTGTTCCCGAATAAAAATACATATTTGCATATACTTCTTAAATTCTTTAAAAATTTTAAAAATTAAATTTTAAAAAATACTTTTTAAACAAATCCTAATATAGTACTGAAAAATGTGGTGATATATCAAATGTCATTTGGATTAAATAGCAAGTTTTACAGTTGTAAGAAATAGTATAAATTAATATTGTAAGGCAAAGGTAATATATTAATATTTTCAATACAAGTTTCCATACATTGCATACCTTAGTAATGGGCGCTTCAATAGTCATTGCATGAAATTTAGCGAAACTCTGCCTACGACCCAATCCAACTGATCCGATACGACGACCACAACGACCACAACGACGGATATAATGCATTAGAATATTAATAATATAAAATAAATAGCACTCACCTTCAGAACATAGGGATTTGACATCACACGAGGCTTTTCTATTGCTTTTTATCGAACCATAAGTAAAAGGAAGTACATCTAAACGGATAGAAATACATTGCCATTAATATTACGATCTTTAAGAAAAACACTTTCCCAATTCTCAAATGTATTCCTTTATTCTTTAGCTATTTAGTTGTTAAAACTTATTAATGCATAAAAATTTAGAATATTCTGCAAAATATTTTCTAGGATTTACTTTAAATATAAAAATATAATTGTTTTCTCTATTTAAACAAAAATATTGTATAAATTAAAACAAAGAAATAAAACAATCATGCCAAATGTTAAGCTAATTAATAATTTTTACTTATATAACAAATATTTCAAAACTAAGCTAAAGATACAAAAAGAAGACATTATTTGAAAGAATAGTCTAAATAAGAATACGAATCAGAATCGATGTAAAGAGCATTGAAGACAACGAAAGAATGCATTTATCAACGAATGAGTGCTTACCTCCATCTGGACTAAACATCTTTTCGAGTGAATAATAAGGAAATTCTTTTATAAAAACTAAATGCTCTGGAATTCTGCAAAGAGATAGAAAAAATATATTTTATATAAACAATTTTCTAAACAATATAAAATTTTAACAAAATTAATTAACAAGATTTATAATATCTATCACTTAAAAATTTTTAATAATTAAACTATAATTAACTTTTATTAGAAACTATTACTGTATAAGAAATTAATTATAATTATTAAATAGTTTGCAATATTTGTTGACATATATCAAAAATTAGTAAATTGTCGAATAAACTGCAAATCTGATCAGTTTTAGCAATAAAAATATCTTAGAGTTTGTCTTAGATTAAGGAATTTAATTTGAGAATATGATCAACAGAATTGAAAACCAATAGCTTCTGATCAACTCGTTTCTGACAAACTTCTTGATTAAAGCTATTGACAAAAAAGTTGACAAAAATTCCAATTATTTATTATCGAATCAAATGATTGATGTGAATGACGTTCAAGAATCGAAACCAAGTCTGATATGAGAGATGTGTTCGAATGAGTGACTAAATTAGTGAATCACAAAAGGTATGCGATTGTCATTAAAAGATATTCGACGAATGGCATGCCTTTCAGGCGATAACACATTTGATGGCATCTCATAACTTATTTTGCTTACAAAAAGCAAAAACACTCTTATTTTTCGACACTTTTCTATTTTCCAAAAATTTAAAACTCGAAAAATTGAAGTTTTAGAGTACGGATAGAATTGGAAAAATATATATAATATATATATATATTGAATATAAAACATATTCGGATTTTAGACGAATACATATACAGGTAGTGTAAAGCCTTTCATACGCTTTGATTGTCTGTCTTCCAAAGTAAATGTTTTATTGATAAGAACTAAATGTATTTCTGAATCATCAGAAAAATATTCTTTCGATCCAAACATAAATTCTTTAGAAATACTTTTCGTCGAAATTCATTCTATTTGTTATAAAACACTAAAATAGAAACTAAAAGAAACGCAAAACAGATTTGAAATCATAGTTTAATACAGATATAAAGTTGCAATTAATTGATTTTCAAATAAATACAAATAGAAAATGTGGTAAATGTCGTACCCGTTATGTACTTCAATCGGACATATTTTGCTCCACAACGGTATGCATTCGCCGGACTTTCTTCTATGGAATACAGTTCCCTCCCATTCCTTAGAGATAACAATAAGTCATTAGTTATGAAGTTGGGCTCAATTTGAATAGTGAATGAATATGGATAAGGACGAGCAACAGCATAACTACCTTTCCTTTGTTGATCTGCATATTAATACTTTCAACGATATCTGCTTTGAATGAATCGCTTCGATGCAAATCATATGCATTTTTTCCGATTATGTCGTCGTATCGAAAGCCCAAAAGCTTTTCAATGGATTGGTTTAGATATTGGATGTCATGATTAGGACCCGTAACGATAATTCCGTCTTTACAAGAGTCTAGTGCAGTGAATAAGGCTTGGGATGCTTTTAATTTACATTGGAACGCTATATCGTTATGTTCTAATTGGACCAGTTCATTCAAACATATGCCTAAACTGTATGACTCTAAAAACCACTGAATATGGAGTGGAAATAGGCAATAGAGAAACAAATTAGTCCAGCAATGATTAAGTTTGAAATATATAACAAAATCTATTATATTTTTAAATTATAAATCACTTTTTCTATTATTAACTATTCTCCAATTATTAATTCACAAAAATTAAATATTTGAATTCAATTATAACATTGATTAACTTGCTTAATATTAATAAACCCATAACAGCTATCAGCTATTTATACTTATATGCCATATTCAGTGAACCATTAAGATATTTTGCAACTCTAGTAAATGTAATTGTAATTAAACTAAAAAATAATCTTAATAAAATACTTGGTGTGGCTAAAAATACAATTTTTGCTATTATTGAAATAAAAAAGCATTTCTAAAACAAATTCAATTCTTTAGTCAATACAAACAAAAATACAATTTCAAATCGGAGTAGCGATTGATCTGAAAGCCAAACCGAGAGTTGGAAGCAATACTCACTCTATTAAATCCAGTCCTTAATAGAGACAGAACGCCCGCCTCTTCTTTTTCAGCCCAACTTTTTTTAACAACAGCTATAATACACGTGAATTCACTTCCCTTTATATTTCTTATGGACCTGAGAGGAGAAAACGAGAATATTTGATGAGCCGAGAGATAGAGAAGCCGTATAACTCATTTGGAGAACAAAAACACAAATCAATAATTCAATGCATTTTTGGAGAACTAAATAATTGAAAGTATTTGAAGATTAGCGTCAAAACAAAATTAATGACCAAATACTGTATGTTCTTTTGAAGTGTTGAAGTTCAAATTGAAAATATAAAAATTTACTTATATTTACACAATTTTATAATTTTATTCTTAAATTTATTATACAAAAGCAATAAATTTATAATAAATCATTTGAATTTGTTTTGTATTTTAATAGATTTCTTTCTTTCTTTTTTAATGTTTAGCTTTTATTTTTCAATTTTATTATTCAATATTATTTTTGAAACTCATTTTTTAAAATTTGAATTAAATGATCCATAAGTTAATAAATGTTTCGAATTTTTTACTAGTTGAAACATATACAGAATTTTTTAAATTTGATTAAAAGTTTTATTTTAATAGCATTTAATTTAGTTTGTTAATAAAAATCTAATCCTAAATTAAATTTGACAAAGCTAATCAAATTGGTTAAACGTAATTCGCATCAATTGTTTGCTTATTGTATTAATATTGTATTAATTGAATGAATTTCTTATTGAATTCACCGAACCGTTAATACCGGTTCGTAAATATTATTGCATTATTTGACATTTCTCTTAAATGTAAACTTATTACTTAAATGCATTCAGATTCTATAATATACTAGTTGAAATTTTATATTTCTAAAATAAAAACAACCTTTTAATATTTTAAAACATTAAAGTCATTAAAATTTAATTAATATCTAAGATATTTTTAAAAAGTTTTTGTTTATAAACTGTAAAATTACATTATTCTTGAAATATATATATTTTAAATGTATGATAGCTAGTAAAAATTTTTAACTAATTTCAAATATTTGTTTGTATATTAAAATTTTTTAGTAACATTTCTAAAAGTAACATTTTAAAAATTTAATTTATATGTTCATTAAATTAGAAAAAATGTTTCTAGTTTTAGTTTAAAAAACCCCTGCCCTGCTTTTAAAATTTGCGCCTTCGAAGACGGAAAAATCGTAAACATATCTTTTCGGTGACCAAATGCTAGGTGCAGGATAAATTCCATTTTTCAAAATCAGAGGAGATTTTTAGCTCTTCTAAATCTCTTATTTTCAATCAATGTCTTAAGTTAATTAACAGTGCTGAATAATATAGTTTGCAAAAATTATTATATGTACATTTTAAAGTAATTAAATAATATGAGTAATTAACAAATAAATTAATCAAGCATTATATGTAAGTATTGATTAAAAAATATACAATATTGTAACCCTGTTAGTTTACTGCTACATTGTTTGTTCTCATATTACATTTATAATATTCTTTGAATTTAATTCATTATAGTGTCACTAAAGCCCAGGGATTGTACAGGCATCACAACCCCTCCCTGATTTTAAAAATTTAGATTTATCCTCCCCCCCCCCTAGCATTTGGTCAGCGAAAAGGTACCCCTCGACTCTGGCGGCCGGCAAATTTTTTGATTTTTTTTGCCAAAATTAGACATTTTTCCCTAAATTGTTGCTAAATTCAGTTTAAATCCAGTTGCTAAATTAGGCAAAATTTCATCATAAATATATAGATTTTTTGAGCGTTTTTGAAAAAATGCCTCCCCTGATCCCCCCTGGATCTGCCGACCTTCTCGATCCCTGCTAAAGCCCTATAAAATTATTTAATTTAAAATTTTGTAATAAAAAAGTAATAATTTTATGTTTATTTATTTATGTTAAAATAAATTTGTTTATACAGTAATTTAAAATATTCACTAAATTCTTAAAACTATTTGTATCTAATTTTATGTTTTTAAAAGATTGCAGTTTAAAATATCAGAGCTTTAAGCAAACTACAATATAAACTGTAGATAAAACAACCTTGTTTATAATTTATATACCACAAAAAATTCTAGCACTGTGAAAGCTTAGCAAAAGTAATGATTAATTTAGCAATTAGATAAATAGAATTGTAAGTCTTTAATCATATTTACTCTAATAAATTTTGTTTAGATCAAACATGCTGATCTGAAAATTCAAGTATTATTTTTATATACATTTTATATTAAAATACTTAATATCGTTCTCAAAGATTAAGCCCTAATAGAGACTTATAAAAAGATTATTGAATTCTCATCTGAGAAATATGTCGAGCGATGCAAACATTTTGTAATGTCTTATCTAATGGAATAAAATAAGATCTGAATTATCTGACAAACACAACATAAATGGATAGATTTAGCGAAAGAATAGATCCATTCATTGAGTTTCCTATTATCTGAATATCTGTTCATTACTACGTTTTTCACTCGAGACTCGAAGCCTGACTACTGGCGATCGATAATCTCTCAACTCTACTATTTCTTTCGTTTAAATCTACAAAAATTAAAATCATGTAAATGTCGTTTTGGAAAATCAATACAAACACATCAAAACATTTGACTGGATATCAGTTTAGATTTTAGTATTTCTAGTTTTCCTCTTCAAAATCAAAAGACAGTTTGGAATTAATGGATTTTCAATTTTTGTAAACTACAATAAAAAATTTCAAAATAATTTTACCATTTTTTCAAATTTATAAATAAATTGATTTTTTCCCCAAAAAATATTACATTTCACTCAAATTTTGATTCATATCATTTCGTATTTAATATTTTTTCTTCAAATTTCTAAATCTATTCTTATAGGAAAAGAGCCATAATTTTAGAAATAGAAAAATGTGCAGGAGCTCAATTTATTGATAATATGATTTAGTTTTCAGATTTACGGTATATTGAAAAGTGCGTAAAATTGTTTGAGATCTGAATTATGTTATCAAAAGAATTTAAATCAAATTTTTATATTACATCTTATCTTCAAATGTTTTAGAGTCTACAAGATATTAGTCACTCAAATGTATTAATGATTACAAAATGATTATTTGGTGCCGAATGTGAATTGAGAACAAGTTTTAAGTACTTAATTGATAACTTATCACAATAATAGTCTCCACAATAAATATTTTCAGCTCTTTTCATAAATTAAAACAAAGACTTAAACTAAAAACATATAAATAATTTGAATAGAAAACTGCATTTCGATCTCATAAAAGCATTGATAGAAAAATCTATTTTCAAACCCAAACAGTGAATGAGCTCTTGGTTTGAGTTTGAGTTCGTTATTAATTTGAGAATCTGTTGACGAACTGATAAAACCAGTGAAAAGCATAATACAGTATAAGCACAAAATAAAGCAAACTTTTTGCCGCAAATCTATATTTTCCAATTCAATTCAACTGTTTATAAATAAATTTGAACACAACAAGAATGTAGTCATATCTCATGAATTGTTTATTGGATTCATTGTGAGTTCGGAAGAGCAGCAGAAATCAGAAGATATGAGCGAAACCTAAATGATTGAATTTGAGGTTATTTTGATTTGAAATAAGTTTCTTATTATATACTACTGTACAATGGCATACAATGTATACAATAATACTTAACTATAGAATTACGATAGAGTCACTCACATAATCGACTTAAACTATTTACAATTTATCTTAACTTGCTTACTTATCTTAGCAGTAAGTTTAAAAAATGCATTCTTACTAAAAAAATAATTTTGAATAAATTACTTAATATTTACGTTTTATCCTAATTGTAACCAAAATAGATTTCAGCAGAATCTCAATTTTGTTTTTAAAATACTCTAAATATTTATTTTTATTTTAGCATGTAATATTAAATAAAATTTTAAAGCTTATTAATATCTTTTTTGTTAAATATTATTTTAATAACTAGTGGTAATTAAGTATTAAGTCTTGCATTATATAACTTAAATATAAAATTCAATTAGTTTTTTATATATGATATAATTGAGAAGATGAGAAAATCAGGAGAGATAATGGGATTAGAAAAATTTTTTTTAATTCGTTAGATGCTTAAGTAAAATTAAGGCGTTCTAAAACTGTCTAAAATACGTATATAAATAACTTCAAAACAACAACTTTTTTGGAGTTTTTTTGCCAAAATTAAAACAGTTTGTAATCGGCGTTAAATCTATTTTAAAATAAACCAAGTTAAATTGCAAATATAATTATGCAATTTTTAAAAATATTTAAAACATTTTTTAGAAAAAGAATCTCATCCCTAATATTGGCAGACTTTCTGAAACCCTGGTTAAAACCAAATAAAAGAAACCACAAATCAACTTAAAATAATTAAAATTTTATATTAAAAAATACAATATTTAAAAAATCGTTTTGAAAATCTTATATCTCAGTATGATCTCAAGGGTGTCGTTAAGTTTCTATTTTAAAAGTGACAGTATCTTAGAATTATAACTATGATTTGCTCTGATTTAAAATTTCATTAAAGAACAAATAAAAACTTATTTTTTATATTTTTATAATATTTTTGAAAAATAAGTTGTGTTACTGATAGTCTGTATCCTGCTAAATGGCTATAAATATCAATAGGTATAATTTTAAAAAGAATAAAATACAATAAAATACAAATGCACATTTAGCTATTGGAACAAATAAGCAAGCTCAAATAAAAGGTCAAAGTTGATTAATTGGCAATTATTGTTGAGTAGAGTATAGAGAGTGTGGCAATGTAGAGTACATACCTGCATAGAGTTGATGGGTCAAACAAGTGTGATTGCCTCGAGTCTATAATTACAAGATTATGCAGTTCTTCCGTAAAGCTGTCGATTGCAGCGTCGCTATTGTGAACGAGAGTCGTCTGAAAGGCTAATCTCTCTGCAGCCCATTTAAGAGCATCGCATTGAGCGTCCGATTTGTCAAACACTAACAATACCTAAAGTCAATCAAAACAATTAAATCACATTTAGAATACTTATTAACAGTTTATTAGACAATCGATAGTTGAAGAAATTCTGGCGTTTTTTGTGTCTATTTTTATGATTTCTAAAATAATGTTAAAAATGAATGTTGAGTTATATTGGCATGTCAATAATAAATATAATAGAGTATGTGTGTGTGTGTGTGTGTATTGAATGTATGTGAATGTGTACAGTATGTGTGTGTGTGTGTGTATGAATGTGCATGAAATGGCATTCTCGTATTGACGTCAATTGAAATTATAATATTTTCCAACTGAACCTTAACTGAACTCAAACTGAACCCCAACTGACAAATGTTATACGGATTTACATTGACTGCAGAGAAGGTTATATAAAATATAAAAGCAAATGCTTTTGAGAATTGGCTCAAAACAAACATAACTGAATGTGTTGTGTAAAGTGTGAGACAACTGATATATTTAATCGATAATTATTCTATACATTGTTTCGAAATCATTAATTTTACACCAAATTTATTATCAAATTCCAAAATTATAAAAAACATTAATTAAAAATGTGTTTTATTAAATTTAATGAATCAGAATTAGGCTCTTAATGCTTAAATCAAATGATAAATGAATTTTTAACTAACAATTAACAATGTCATCTTGGAAACATTAATTTCTACAGATCTGACTACAAATAATTTGTTTAAAAATTTAATTAAATATTATAAACTGAGACACCATTTAGTAAATAGTTAACTAAAAGACAATTCCCTAATAATATTCAATGAATATATTTTATTTTCTTAATTATTGATTGAAATTTTAACATATCTTCAACTGATGCAAAGTTATATTAATGAATAACTTATTTTAAATTTAAATGTATTTTGTCATTTCACTTTTATCTATAAATAGAGTAATTAATCTTAGATTTAATAAACTTTAAAACATGTTTCTAATTGTACAAATTAATTATTTAAACATAACGAAGTAATTTACATGTTAGTCAATGTTCAAAGTTATTGTGAAATAATGCAATATTAATATATTTCTGCAAGCATCAAAATTTTTGTTATATTAAAAGCTAATATTTGGTTTTATTTTATCTATATTTTGACTTGGAATTAATTATTTGTTAAAATAAACATTTTTAATTCTTATGTAAATAATTGATTTTTTATAATTTATAAAAATTATTATTATTATGTTTTGATTTATAATTTCAAAACACATTTATTATTTTCATTGATTTTTAACAAGAAAGAAATTCTAATTAAATTATTTAATTAATTACAAGTTTAAATTATATTTTAATTAAAATTTTAATTGAAGTCAATTTAATATCTTTTATCTCTATTATTAATTAGTAAAATGAGTTAAAACTTTTTAAAATTTTAGTCTTTATTTCAATTTTATTTCTAAAGATTTTTTAAAATATAAAGAATATAATAAATTGTTTAATTTAGAGTAGACACTGAAACCGGATTGGATCGAATCGGTTATTCTGAAACTTTTTCTAATCAAATCACTCAAATAGTCTAATTGTCAAAAGTTATTCTAAATATTTTTAATAATAATAGATTTCTTATTAATTTTGATACATTTAGCCAAATAAATAAATAGTATTAAAATGGTATAACACTTGAAAATTTTTTTAGTAGATAACTAATAAAGTAATTAATGTTTAATAAAAAATAAATATGATCTAACAAGTTTGTTTTATAATTGTCTGAATTAATAAACAATTCAAACAAACAAAAAACAAATATAAATAATAAAACTAAATGTTGACAAAAATAGAAAAATCAATTATATATTGCTTGACTGTAAAATTATTTAACTTTATATTTAATATAATTTCGATTTAAACAAAAAGTAAATCCGATTTCAGTCTATAATTTAAAATTTGGTTTTTATTATTAAAATAAGTTATCAAAAAAAGATTTTAAATCAAATAATGAAATAAAATTATTTAATCAAATAGATATTTTAAAATGTAAAGATAAATTTTAATATATTAACATTATACCAAATAATAAATAAAATAATTGTAGCATGCAGTATATTAAATTTTAAACATTTTGTTTGAATTACCAATTGAATTATCCAAAACAAATATTTTTTATTTAATTTAAATAATAAATAAATATTTATTTTAAAATAATATCTCAATTAATTTATTTTGATTAAATTAAACTTAAATCTTATAAATTTAAGTGCGGAAATTTATCAAAATAAATTTTGCCAGACATTAAATAACATGTTTGATCTTTTTTACATTGAATTTAAATTTCAAATAAAATTTTGATTAAAGTAAATGATCTAAAAAAGCAACAAGCACATTTTGGAAAACAAAATTTGCATAACAAAAATATAAAGTAAAATTCAACTATATATTTTAAATATAGAGCGGCAAGTTATAATACGACGATTCTTGTAGTCGACTAAAATTTTTATTATTTAAGATATTTGAATAAAAAGTACATCAAATTAAAAAAAAAGAATGAAAATTTTTTAATATCTAAGAAATTATTTATCATTTTCAAAACATTTATCAATTTTTGAGCGCAAAGTCTAATAGACGCTTTTCAATAACTGTAAATTTTTATTAATTTTTTAACTACTATACGAATGCATTGTTGGAAATGTTTGAGACAACAGTTTGGACAAAAGTATATAGGCTTTGGTGATTGACATCCCTGGTCTCTTCGATCACTAGACCTCACAAACTGTAATTTAATTTTGTGGAATATTTAAAAAGTAAAGTAATTTAATCAGAGATATCAAACATTTCCAACAATGCATCAAATATTACAACAATGCATCATATACTTTTTATTCAAATATCTTAAATAATAAAAATGTTAGTCGACTACAAGAATCGTCGTATTATAACTTGCCGCTCTATATTTGTGCAAATTCAATTTAAATAACACATGCTAAGTGCTTTTTTATTTCTTTAAATTTAAAGCATAAAAATTGAATACTATTAATAAAATGCAGTTTTAATTGTAAATATTTTTGTATTTGCATTAAAAATAAATTATTTCTAATATTAATTCAAAGTTTTGCATAAAATTGCAAGCTATTACCTAGTACGTATGTGTTATCGCAAATAATAACTAAAATATGAATAAGTGTTTAGGGTATACTTTAGTAGAAATATTTAATTCTTATCTCAACTAGCTAGTCGTAACGACCTCTATCTAAAACCTAAGACCTGGAAACTAAACGGTAATAGAAACCTAAAAGTGTAAAATTCAATAACTAGAAAAGTTTCAATTTTTATTTTTTTAATATCGTCTTCTTCTACAGATACTTAAAATTTATTGTTTGTTTGAAAGCTATAGAGTCTTGGATTATATTAAATTGTGTATCAAATTTGTTATTAAAACTAAACTTGGTAATCTATGTGTAAGTGAGATAAGTGTTATTGCATTCAAAGTTTTGTCAAATCGAAACATAAATAAAAGTGTAATTAAATATAAATTATATTCGAATTGAGTGAAAGATATCATTTTCGAGATGTGAGTTCAGATATGTTTTTATATAACTTAATAGCTCTTAAAATATATGTCACATATTGTAGATAAAAGCAAAGACATTACGACTTACTTTTACATTTGGCATATTAAGGCACATCTGCCCGAACTTAATGGCATTCCTTTTCAGACTCTAAGAACAGAATTGAAAAATAAATTAGTCGTTGAATACGACAAAAACGATGTATACAATGAAAATAGGTTTTAGTTTGAAAAGTCTTGACAAAAATATAAAAGACTTTAAGTCACAAACATATAAATAATTTTTTCATATTAAAAAATACTGACATGTTGAGCTTGGTTATAAGTTATAACTGAATTATAACTGAGTTTGGTGCCAATCAATTAATTTGTATTTATTAAAGTTATTAATTTTATTTTATTCTTATTAACAATTTATAAATATTTAATAAAAATCATTTTAAAGATTATTTTGCGCAAAAGTTATTTTAAAAATGTCTATTACTGTAATATACTCTCAGAAATAACCAATATGTGTTAATGGTTATTAATGTTTGAATAATTTAGACCAAATATCTTCAGTTGACCTGCCTCTGACCTAACCTTAAAACATTAAATGTGTTTTGAGCCTGCACAGATTGACAATATGCTGTATTATTTATAAAACTTGTTAAAAATTTAAGCGAATAGAGAAAAA
>JAQFXP010002142.1:0-16159 GCA_034693685.1 Belba bartosi
TAGCTAAGCATTGGCTAAAATAGATACACATAAGATCGCGACTCGATTTAGGCTCGAAACTAGTCTTGAGCCTTACATTCGGCCAATCCTGCAGTTCAAACTCGCCCCGAGTTTGACAATAAATTAGCGCTATTTTTAGTTTTATTAATCAAATAAAATTAATGTTAATATTATATTTAATATCAAAAAAATTTACAATACAGAGCTTACATAATTTAACGCCTTACACTTAAATTTAAACATTAAAAATATACATTATTTATGCAAATTTTAATTAAGTGATTTATATTGTAGTGTTCAGGTCTTCTTGATGGCAAAACAGCATTCAAAATTTTATCTTTGAAGGGCCCTTGCTATATCTGCCATTGAGATGAGTTAAACTTCCATGTTAATTTTAATGATGATTAAATGATATTAGTTACAAGAAATGAATCAGTCTTAAACTGAGACTATTAAATTATTTAATGCAGATTAATTATGATCAAATGATGATACTGTCCCGGGAAACGGATCAGTCTTAAACGGAGACTGATTACTGACGGATTGACATTTTAAACGGATGTCAATAATAATCTGGATCCAAAACTTTCTTTAACATTAATTAATACGGAATTAATGCATTTGTTAATTAGTTATAAACTAAACTAATTTAATTTTTTTAACAATCATAGTTTTTAAACGTTTAGCTTAATACGGAGCTAACGTAAGTTGTATACAACTAGTGGAGTATTTGCTCACACCAAATAATATAAAATAATTTTAAACGGATTAGCTTAAATCGGAGCTAATATCAATTTGTATTACAAACATTTGATATTCTTAATCAATGTTAATATTATTAACGAAATTAACATTTATTTTTATTTTATTTTTACTCAAACATTTAAATTTTAAAATAAATTTTGCAATTTTTGAGTATAATTAATAATTTTTAAACAATAAGTATATAAATAACTAAATATTTTTTATAATTAAATTTTGTAATTTTTTTTTATTTAAATCTATTAACAACTTTTTTTATTATGTACTAATTTAATTAATATCAGTTTTTATATAAATTGCGTATAGTATTTACCAATTACAAAAATTTCATTCAATACAAATTATATTAATCAAATTGATTAATATTACACTTTTAACATATAAATTTTATTTCAAATTCATTAAAATTTTTACTAATACTAATTTTTAAAATATGCAAATTTATTTGTTACAAAAATTCTACGACAAAAATAAAACTCGTAACTAAAATTTTAATTATTAATTTATTTTCTTCTAATGTAATAATTAAATTATAATTTGTATAAAGATATTAAATTATTAAAACATTAAACTTTGTAATCAAACAATTAATTCAATTTAAACTATAATAAAATTACAATTGCATTAAGTTGATTATATAAAATAATCTTGAAAACAATATAATAGCAAATAGTTATTTTACCTTAATTTCCCTATATTAATTTTTGAAAAAAATAGTCTAAATAAATGATATAAATTTTTAAATCTACATTTATAAATTAGATATGTATTAAAAACTTGTTTAATTCTATTATAAAATTAATATTGTTAGTTCGGCTTGTGTTTATCTTTGGCCTACAAAGGAGACAGATTTGTTTGTCACTTTGAACTGCTTCCAGAAAACACAAATTTTAATTCTGACTAGTTGTTTTAATTCAATTAATTTTAATCTAAATATTAATTTTATTTCATAGTAACAAGTAATTAATAATATATTTTTTTCAAAATTACTAAATTTTGTTTCTTTTTTTCTACATTATTATGAAATATTATAATTATAATTAATTTAAAAACAATTATATTGAATTTTCAAATTATACCTTTACATATTTACTTTTTTAAAAATTTATTAAAATATTTTTGTTTAATCATTCTGTATGTCTTATTAATTTAGATAGTTTATTTCGTATATATAAAACAGTTTGAGTTTGCACAATACATTAGTATATTATTGCAAACAATTAAAACCACATAAAATGCTTGAACTTATTTTTTTGTGAATCGTACATACCAATTATTTAATCATATTAAACAGGTTAAATCTAAAATTAATAACACTATATAGCAAATTAATTATTGCACTTTGGTTTTAATTATATTTATCAATCTAAAATTATATATTTGATTGGTTTAATTTTTGCTTTTATTACAAACTAATTTTTATTATTTATTTTGTTATTTTGTAATAAATTATTTACTGTTTTTGTTAAATAAATATTTTTAAATGTAAATGTTAAATTGAATTTAAAATTTATATTTTTGTTTAGAAATAGTATTTATGGTTTAATTAATTAATATTTGACAACATTTACTTTTTTTAAATTCCATTAATTCTTTTAATATTTTAAAGATAATTTTCTAAATTTGTTTGATTTTTAATTTAAATATATTTAACTAACTAATATCCTGTATATTGTAATATTTAATTTTCATAATTAGACAATGTGTTCCAATTTGTAATCTTGTATCTGTACATGTTTATACTTTATGTCAACTTATATTTATTTATCTATTTTGCTTACATTGAATAAGATTATAATAATAGTTATTAAATAAATTTTAAAATGCAACAAAATAACCAATATTAATTTAATAAAACCGTAAATGTGACAAAGTTTTTTTTAAATTACTTTAATACAAAAATTCAGGTTTTTTAAAATCTCAAATTTGTAATCTATTTATAATTGTTTTAAATATAAGTTTTGCAATTATTTTTATATATTTAAATTTTTAATAAAATTTTTAATAAAGGCAATAAAATTTTGTAATTTAATAATAATTATTTGTTTTCTAATAAAATTTTTGTTTGTTTATAAATGTTTAAATTTATATAATTTAGTTTATTAAATGTAAATAAATTTTTATCAAAATCAAGTGTTATTCCAAATTTATTTAAAAGACATTTTTTATATATAATTTGATTAAACGTAAAATTTTCAAAATTAATTTTTAATAAATTTTTACTGCATTATACTTGGTTAAATTATTACTGGTATTACATTTTTAATTTAAATATGTATTAAAAATTTGTAAAAATAAGATATTATATTATACTTGTTATTTTAGTTTGTGTTTCTTTCTGGCCTACAAAGGAGACAGATTTGTTTGTCACTTTGAATTGCTTCCAGATTAACACACATGTTAATTTTACTACTTAGTATAATTTAATTAATTTTAGTTTCAATATAGTTTTATCGGTTAATAACAAATAATAATATTGTTTTCTTTAATGTTAACAAATTTATGTTTACTAGTTAAATTATTAACTATAATATTACGCATTTATAAAATTTTATTACTAACTTAATTTTAAAACATTTAATTTGAAGTTTTAAATTATGATTTTACATATTTAGTTTTAATAAACAAAAACGTTATTCAAATTTTCACAAAAAATAAACTAATATTTATGTTTATTTATTCTTTATAATTTATTAATTTGAACATTTTTATTTGTATATATAGATTAGTTTAAATTTAAACAATTATTATTTCTCACTGAATCGTACAGTATTTATTCACATTAGACCGGTTAATCTAAGGTTTATAAACTATAATGTAGTTGCATTTAATTATTGCATTAGTTGGTTAAATTTATAAAATTTACAATTTTATTTAAAACTGGGGTTTGTTTTTAAATTATTTATGTAAATAGTATATATTTTTTTCAATTATTAAATTTTTACTTAGAATAATTATATGTATTTGTATTTTACATTATTTTTATTAATATACAAAATTATACTAACATAAATAATTGTGTATTAACGCAAAACTAACTTGAAAATTTAATTACTTAAATTATTTATTGTTGCCAAAATAATATTTAAACAAATTATATTTTGTTAATGTAGTCAAGACTAATAATTATTATAATAAATAACAATTAATAGGGTAAATAATTAATTGTTTTTGTTTTGCAATTATTTTTAAATTATAAATAGTTAACTGAATATTACATTTTTGTTTACAAATTGTAATTTTTTTTAATAAAATAAAATTTGAATACATTTAATTTTGAATATAATTTACAGTAAATGTTAAATCTTATTTTAATTTTACTTTGAAGACATTTAATTATTTTAAATTTTAATATTTTTACGTTAATTTTCTAATTTTTTTTTTGAAATTTAATTTAAAAATATTTTGTTTATTAATATAATTTTATTAGGTTTTACTTTTATAAATTTTTAAATATATTACGTAATTTTTTTTAAATATGTTACGTAATTTTTTTTAAATATTTCAAATACAATTATATAATAACCAATTTTACATATTATCACTCCTTTATTTTTAAAATTGTATATTATAGTAAACGCCTTTTTATTGTCAATCTACATATTTTGTATGTTTTATATTCTAAGATTTAATTTTACAAAAATAATTTTCATTTTAAATAATTATAGTCTAGGTTTATTGTCTATTTTCTGCAATTTTATATTTAGGATTTAAAAATTTCAATTTTAATTACAATTGATTTTAATGTAGCACTTTTTTTTATATGTCTATCTTTATTGATAATTATTTGCAATACTTTCCAAACATTTTTAATCTATTATAATTTAAATTACATTTATAATTCAAATGTAGTCAACATGCCTCTACTTATAATTTTCTATTTGCACATAATTATATTTTATATTTTTTTGTGTATTTTGGGCTTAATAAAATTTTAATAATATTGATTTAAATAATTTACAACTATTACAATGCAACAAAATAATTAGTAATAATTTAATAAAAGCTTAAAGTAATTGTGAGAAATTATTTTTAAAATCACAATAGGCATCTTTGTCTACCTGTGACCCCCAGTAATAAAGCCAGGACAGTTTATTTTAAAAATTTTAATTATTTGCTTTTAATGTCAATACAGTATAAGAAAAGAAATGTTTTTATTTTAAAGCGTGTAATAAAATATTTAATGAAATTAATTTGTGTCAGATCTGACGCGAAGCGTAGACCCTGTAAATTCAAAACCTATGCCTTTAATAGTGTAACTGCGTAGTGTTATACACCCGACCTCAGGATTAAATGTTCGGTTTTTAGTAGAACATAAAGGCATCAAAAATACTATTTTTCGTTGTTTTTGTAACATAAACAAATTTTCTTTAATGATAATAATAATAATATCATTTTGAATATAAGTTAGTATTTTAAGTCAATAAACTATAATTAAAAACTTTGTATTCTATATATTATGAAATTATTTGTACAATAGCTAAATTGTTAAATTTATTATACTAATAAAATTTGCAAGAGGCCATAAATTTTCAGAATTAATAACAACCGTAACTAAATACATTTGAAAATTTTCTAAATTTATATTTATAAATTTAACAAATATAAAAGTGTTTATTGTTAAAAATTAACTTTTATACAAAATGACCAGTTTAATTTTTTATTTATTTATCGTATAAAACCTTATAAAATTTTACAATAGAAAAGATTTTAAGTTTTATAAACTAGTTCTTCGAAAAGATGTTAAATCGATATTTATATTAGTTTTGCTATTGTTTTAATATAGGTAAATATTTATATTTATTTTTAATAAAATCTATAATTTTTTTGTAATCAATTTTTAAAACAATTATTTAAAAAATAAACAACGTTTTTTATATAAAATATTTGTTGATTTAAATAATAATTAATTCAATGATTTAAGTAACGCTTTTTTATTTTAAATTGGCAATATTTATGTTAATAAAATTTTTAACGTTAAATTAATTTCAATTTAGTTATATTTTAATTAACTTGAATATTTTTAAAACTAATTAGATTTTTGAAAATATTAAGTTTAAAAACATTTTATATTTAACATATAAATAAAAATTTATGTTAGGCATTAAAAACGTCCTTTATTATCTTTAAATCACACTAATTTAAAAAAATTTGTTTTAAATTTAAAAAAATCCGGTTATTAACTAACAGTTGAGCAGGCTGAAATAAACATTTAATTACATTTTAAATAATGTATAATTTGATAATTAATAAGTTTTCTATTTCTATAAACTTATCTTTAAATATTTGACTAATTTAGTTTGTATGTTTAGAATTTTAAATTTACTCAATTTTTGTTTTTTTTTTCAGCTAATTAATTGCACTTATTTAAATTAAATTCTAAGTTATTTATCTTATATAACAATCTAATCCGGAGTTACCCAAATGTTATCGTTTATTTTTTTCTTTTACAATATAGTAATGTACTAGCTGGGTGAACATTTATTACTGTATACGTAGTTAAAATTATAATTTATAAAATTCATGTCAAATAAAACATAATTGTTAAATTTTTTTACACTTATAATAATGATAATTAGTTGTGGCAAGATCTTGTGGTGCAAAAGAGTTAATTAAAACTTTAACTGTTTACCCAAACACGCAAAAACAATGTATCTGCCTAGGCTTAAGACTGATCTTGTAGATATATTGTTTTTGTTAACACTTTATCGTGTGGCCATCTCTTTTGATATTTGTGCAAATTTATGAAAATAACTATTTATCCTTAAATTATAGATTATATTATTGTAACTTAAATTATGAATTAAGTATATAGCATAAACACGTAGTTAGAAATTATATTGTAAGATAGTAAACAACGTTTTATATAAAACATTCAAATAGTGTTTTGACTATTAGCCCTACATAGTGCAACAACAATCTAATCTATAAACTTTCTTTTTACAAAATGTTCTTGATATTTAAAATAATAATTTTTATTATTATTTTATTATGACAATATTTTAATCTAAAATTTTTTTTCTGTTTATATTTTACAAACAACAAGTTTTTTTTTAAAGTTATATTAATCCATTATTTGTTTTAAAATTAATAGCAATTTAGAAAACATTATTAAAAATTACTAATAATGTTTTATCTGTTATTAAAATGATTTTAATTTTAATTTATTTAATTAAGAGCAAGATTTAATTATTTAGATTTTAGAAACTGTCAATTTATATAGATAATTTAAAATCAATTTTGTTTGTTTCACTTAAATCAACAACATAACTGTAATAATTTTATTGTTTAAAATTAGAGTTATTTTATTTGTTTCATTCATATAAAAAGTATATTTATTCAATTAAATAAATAACAATCTTTATAAGGTAAAATCAAATAAATCAAATTTAATAGTAAATCATCAATTAAAAAAATTATTTATTTAATTTATTTAAAATTTAATTCTACAAAAATTTATTGGCGTTTATTGGTAAATAAAAACAATAAGAATTTCGACAAAAAATAAATGAATTAATGTTTTTATTAAAAGCATTAAAAAACCAAATAAACTAAAATTATTTACTCTATTTACTAATAATTTACTGTATATTAAAACACATGAAAACTAGTCTAAAAGTAAATTTAAAAAATAAAATATTTATGAACAAAAAATTTCAAAACTTTTAATGCATGTCACTTCAAACTTAGAATAAAAAACTCAAACTTTATTTGCCAAAATTTATATATATAATATATGTTAGATTTTAGGTCAGCTGAGTTTAACTTAAATTATCAAAAATAAAACAGATCCAAATACTATTACAATTATTACAAATATTTTTTTAACAACGTTTTAATCCCTATTGTTTTGTTTAGTATTTTAATATTTATTAAATTTTTTATTTATAAATTTAAATTATTTCAAACTCACAATTTATTTAATATTTAAAGTATATGTGAAAATTAACATTATCAATTTCCACGTTCTAGTTCAATTCTTTAAATTTTAATCATTAATGTTTTGAATAAATAACATAAATTTCACGACTTTTCTATCATAGCTTTAGACAATTGTAACTTCGCGTACGAATGCAAACAAAATAAAATTAATCAAGATTTTAAAAAAATAATTATCAATAAACAAGAGCACTTTATACTTAAATAGCATCAGATTTATAGAATTGTTTTTTCAAAAACTTTTTTTTAAATTCTAAATTATAAATTCAAGAATTCCTATAAATGAAAAAAAATTTAACGCAAAAACTTTGTAAAAGAAATGCACATAAAAAATCAAGTTATTCATGCAGCGTTTTACAATTTAAAAAAAATCAAAACAAAATATAAATCTAAAATAATCTGTAAGTGTTATAAATGCAGTTAAATGTCAAGAAAGCTTTTTCCAACTAAAATCCAGTTTTAAATGATAACAACTTTTTTGATAGTTTTAAAACATTTATTTGTTCTCATTTATTTTTGTTTTATTTGTATTGTTAGCATCAAATTTATTGTCTTAAAAGCTATTAATTTTAATTTGTATCTGTTATGATGAATAAAAATATAATTATTACAACTATAAATCTACAGTATAAATATTATGCTGTTAATTTCTGGCGCTTATTATTTAAATATGGCAATAAAAATAAACATTAATAAGCCCTTAAATAAGAAAAAAGTAAAAATAAAAAACAGCAAAAGTTTACTTTTAATTAAATAACAATTGCATTATAATAAAAAGTCAAAAATCTAATTTAAAATTTTGTAAAATAAACATCGCGCTAAAACATATAAAGGATGTACATTTAGTAATGTTATTCTATTGTTTTTATCCGTTCGATGTTGATATCCTTCTCTATTTATTTAAGTATAGTTTGTTAAATTTTTAATGTAAAAATTTTATATATTGTGTGTTTCTCGATATTTTAATTTTATGATATAAAAGTACTACAATTTTCCAATTATTTATTATTAAAAAAATATAAATTTCTGAATTGCTATATAGTTTTTTGATTTAAAATTCTCAATTTAGTTTTATGTAAACACGTATCACTTTTAATTTTAATTTATTTGAAAGCAAAATCTATACTTTAACAATTTATTGGTGCTGTCACAAACTAAATCGCTATAGTTATTTATTATGTGTCAGGTGTTCATGGTCATTTTTAAATACTAATTTTGTTTTTATTGACTTATATTTTCTGATTTGATTTTATGTTATATATAAATCTGAGACTAATTAATTGCTTTGGAATTATGTATTGAAACAAATGTTTAAAATAATGAAGAGCAGTAAAAAAATCAAAACCAGATTTTAATCATTAATTTCTCTGTATTGAGTGCAAAATAAACTATTTTATTATTCAATATTCAAAAAGAATAGCTAAGACTAATAAACGTTTTTTTTAAAAGTTTTGTTAAGCTTCTATTGCAATCATTGTTTTTATCACAAAATCCATGGATTTTAGATTTTAAAAAACATTTTATCAAAAATATAGAACTCTTAAGTTTTTAAACATTTTTTATAAATGTAATTTTTGTTGCACTTTGCTTATATGTTTTATTATTTTTATAAAATTAGCCAAATAAGCGCAAAATGCTGGATTTAAAATCTAATGATTTTAGTTTAGTTTGACAAAATTCAATTTTTCTTTATTTACAGAAATTATTTTGTTCAATTTATTCCTAGTCAAATTATTTTAATATAATTTACCCTAATCCAAATAACCCTTATTTAATTTACTCATATTCAATTTGCCCTTATCCTAAACTCCTTTTCTGCTTTGTTTATTTAATTTAATTTTGAATATACTTGCAATTTTTATCGTCTTGTTTATAATATTTTGTAGATTTTTTATTTTATAAATTATCCAAATTTTTAGATTAATTAATGTAATTACTTTTAAAACAATCTTGATTAAACAATTGATATGTTTATATTGTCAATTATTAAAGTAAGATATATTTTCAATATGTCTTGTTTAATTAATTTGTGATTGTTTAGTTAAAAAAAAATTTTGGTTTGCTACTGAATTAAAAAATAATTTTGTCTAAATCATATCAATACAAATTATTATTAATACTACAATTTTATTTGTTTTTTATATTAAATTAACAATTAACATTTAAGAAACAATTTTTAAGTTTATATTATTTTAAATTTTGAATCAACATGTTATAAAAACAGTTTTAAAAGTTTATATTTATATACAATTTTAATATTTATATAACGATACGCTAAAACATAAAACCTAAATATGCCATAAAATATAAAACTCAAAATATTTAATAGTTTCTTAATTAATTTTAAATAAAAGCAATAAAACACATTAAAAAAAACAAAATTAATAGTCTAGTTGGTTGTGATCTAGAGCATTTGTCCGACCCCCAACTGTTTTATGTCATTAGATTTTTATTCTTTGTTTTTTCAAAACCTTTTTTTTATTTATTAATATTAGTTATTGAATTGGTTTTTGTAGTTCATGTAAAGACGTTTATTAATACAAA
This sequence comes from Belba bartosi, assembly GCA_034693685.1. Classification (NCBI taxonomy): domain Eukaryota; kingdom Metazoa; phylum Arthropoda; class Arachnida; order Sarcoptiformes; family Damaeidae; genus Belba; species Belba bartosi. The sequence continues at coordinate 10,246 of JAQFXP010002142.1, forward strand.
TTTTTTTATTTTATTCAAAATACAGTTTCAATTACATAAAGAGGGGGAAAAATTAAATTTTGAGTTTAATTAACACTAAAAAAAACAAAAACATTAAGAAAAATTAACAAAACGTTTAAAATATTAATTAAATCGGTCAATGAGCCAAATTAGGCAAAGAAAACATTTGTATTTATAATTATTAAATAATTTATAGTTAAGGCTATAAACATCCGCTAAAATAATTGAATAGTTGTTTTGTTAGACAATATATCTTCAAATATCTTTTAAAACACTGGAAGTAGTTATTGCTATTTAGCTATTATCCATAAATTTAAATTTAAATATGTTTATTTTTGTTTTAAATGTGACTTGCTGGTATTATTAGTTTGAATTGTTATAAGATTTTTTTTTGTAATTTATGCATTTAATTCTTAATTAACTAGTAAATTTTAAAATAAAAAAAACAATTTTAACATTGAATTAATGTATTGTTTCGAAAATATTTGAAAACTTCTTTTATTTAGAGTTAAATTTATTTTGCGTAATATCTCACAAATTACACGAATTCATTTGCATTTTATTTAAAAAATTTATTTTTAAATATAAATTTGTTTTATTTAAATGTAAAATGTGTGTTAAATTATACAGGATTAAATATAAATAACTTTTTTTGAGTTAAATAATGTTTATTACTGTTAATTAGAATTAAAAATTTAAAATATTGTTTTAGACTTTAATTCAAACGTTTATACATTTATTAAGATTTTAAATCTTTTTTGACTAACAAGCATAATTTAATATTGATTATAGAAATTATTAATAAAACCAAGTTAAATTAATAAATTTATTTAAATATTATTATGTACGTTATACACTTCATAATTTAATTTTTAAAACAATTAATGTATTTCTACACTTAATGCCATTTTCATTAAAATCATTTTTAAAACGCTCTTAATTCTAAAATAAATATTTAATAAGAAAAAAAACTTATTTCAACATCACGATTTTATTATAAGTAGTAAGTGTAATAAAAAATAAATATACTCAAAAATTTATTCTTAAATACGTAGAAAAATAAAACTATCATATCAAATCTCGCATATTATTTGCATGTTTAAACTTGGTTTTAATTATGTGCATGTATATATTTTATTTAATGAAAGAATTTTTGTCTGACTTTTATGGTTTGGCAATGACCTGACCTGAAATACTATTACATAACCAATATATTAAGCACTCTATAAGATATAACAAATATTATTTAGTTTAAAAAAAGAGAAGTATTAACTTGTTAAAAAGTTTAAAAAACTTTTATTTCTATACGATCTATAACATAGGTACTAATAATTAAATTAATTTTTTTTAAAAAGTTTTATTGAATGGCTTTTTATTATCGCGTTAAAAATCCATTTGTATTAAAAAAATACATATTCAATACTTTGTATTTGTTTCCGTATTTTAATTGTATTTATATTTTAATTATTCATTCATTAAATTGCTTTCTAATTAAAAAACACTTTGAATGGGATTATGTTTTAAAATGCGTTCTGTTTGACCATAAATGTAGAAGATTAATTAGCATATCAAAATTTTAAATTGATTATTAAATTTATTTTTTCATTCTAGTTTTGTTTTTTTTGTCGTTTTATCGCTTAAATAATTTATTAGTTTTAAACATTTGACCATTTTACAATTTAAGCTTAAGTTTATTACCTAATTTATTCCGTTATCGCCAGCTTATTATTTCTAGTTTAAACTGAGTTAAATAAACGTAATTAATTTAACTCACATACAGTAAAAACTGTACAATTTTACATTGTTGAGAAGTCTTACATTGAAATTTAAGCAATGTGAAATTATAAAATATAAAATTAAACAACTAATAACAAAATCAAATATTATACAGTATTATTTAAATGCTATTTTTCAATGGCAGTAATATTGATAAAAGTTCTAATTTTTTTCGTAATAATTTGCATAAAGTTTTGCATCAATTATTATTTGACTTTAAATTTATTGTTTTGTTGTTTTATGTTTTATTATTTGCATAATTTTAATCTGATATTATTTGTCTAATTAATTTAATCTTAAATTATAAATTAAGCTTGTATAGCTTAAGCTTTTTAACTTACTAATCAAAGATTAATTTTGTTATTATTTTTAAATGTTAATATACAAATAACTAAATTATTTTCACAATTAAAAATGCTTGTTGAGCCTTTTGACTGTTAAGTTAGCATTTTGTGATTATTTGCTAAATTTGCAAATTCTTACCTGGTAGATTTTATGACAATGCAAATATGTTTTTATTTATTTTTAATTGTTAACATGTTTAATGTATTTAATAAATTAACAATTTTTACATGTTAAGTTACAAAACTACAAATGTAAAATTGATGCTATAGATTTAATATTTATATAACATAGATTTAGCATAAATTGTTTTGATTATGTTTGAAAAATTGGATTAATTGCAAAATTAAACAATATGAATTTATACAACTTTTACTGTACTTATAGATTTTACTGATTAATTAAAGATTTAAATTTTACAATAATTTTTTTTAATAAATATTTTGCTGAAGTTTTTAGCCAGTTAATATTTAATTGTTTGGATTTTTTTTTGCATTTTCATGATATATTTTAATTTGTTAAAATTAATAATTTAATATTTGAGTTTCAAAACATTTTGGTTTTGCAAAAAATATTATATAAATATTTCTAATAGAAATTTATATGTTATGTTTTACTTATTTTTAAATAAAATTATAATTTTGTAATTAATTTATATTGGGTTTCTTTATGATAAAAGTAATAAACTAGTTAATTCTTAAAAAAAAAATATTATAGCATTTGATTTTAAAATTAATGATATTTTTTTTCAATCAATTATTTCTAATATATATATTTTTTCTCAAATTTAAGATAATATAAGGCATTTATTATAATGATAAAATTATTAGTTTGCAATTTAATTAAATAATTAACATGCGCAAAAATTTTATTAAATAGTCAATGCGATTCAATAAACATTTAATATTCAAATCAAAGTTTTTACTGTTAACTAAATTAAATTAATTAATAAAATTTTTGTATTAAATTTATGGTCAAAACACATATAAATTAAAAATCAAATTAATCCAAAATTAAATATTTATATTACGAGAGATATCATATTTTAATTATGTTTTCTGGAGTATAAAATATAAGTTTTTTTAAAGCATTAAATCAAAATTTGTTTAAACCGAAATAATTTAGTATATTTAAATATGCCATAAAAACATGTTTGAAATAATTTAATCCGTATAAAATTTATAATTAATCAGTGATTTATGTTGTTTTTTTATGCTAAATAAATAGTTAGTATTTTGAGAAATTTATTCTTGTTTTATTAAATCATTATTCCAAATATTTCTATACTCAAATTATACGCAAAGTTATTAAATATAACAATAAGAGGCTATTGAAAGGTGTGGTTGAAATGAATAGCTATGTATATAAAAAAAAATTTCTAAACTAGATAAAAAATATATACTGTATATGTATGCTATTTGAATGATTATATTTTTATTAGTCTTATATTATTTCAATTTTTTCAAATCTGCTTTGAATTGGTTTAGTAAAACACAATAATTTTTCTCAAAATTATTTGATTTATTTATTAGGTTTTGCGGTTATTATAAGTGCAATTAAATGCGGAAAAAAATTGTTTTATTATATATAATTTGCTATTTGTTTCAAACAATCTTTTTCTGTTTAATTAAACTTTACTGTTGTTTATGTTTGAAAAAAGAGGTTATATTTTGCAATATTTTTTGCAAAACATTTTTTGATTTGTATTGTATTTGCAAACAGTTTTCTATTTTTAAATTGTTTTAATAATTTTTTTCTGTCTCTCCTGTTATGAGATTTTATTCATAGCTTAATATAGTTAATTAAAATTTTGTTTGTATTTGAAGTAAGCCAAATATTATTTAGGTATTTTAAAATTTAAAATTAAAACAAACATGTTTTAATAAAAACACATAACAAGAAAGTGCTATAAAGTTTAGTTTTAATTTAAATATGTTGAAAGTTATCCAAGCTTTAAGTTAAAATAAAATTTATCGTTTTAAATATGCTTATGCTTAATGCCAAAACTATGTTATTTAATAAATTAGTTTTGAATATTTTTAAAAGTACACTTTATGTTGCCAAGTTTAAATATAAATTTTAAAGCTTAATTTTGATTTAAAATTAAATCTTAAAATTGCTTATATCAAAATAAAACAAATAAAATTCAAAAATATTTTTGACAAAAGTTTATTTAAACATTTATTAAATAAAAATAATTATTTATTTAAAGTAATGTTTTAAAAATATGTTTTTATGTTTTGGTTTCAATAAACTAAGCCAAATGTTATCTTAATCTTTATTTATTTTAACTTACAATATTATATATAATTTTGGCAAATTTGTGTTTTTAAACATCTATATTTTTAAAAACAAAATAATTATTTATTTAAAATGTTTTCTAAAGTTTTGCTTTTAATGATCTTAGCCAAATTTTGTTTGAGTTTTAATAAAATTTAATTGATAAAAATATATATAAATGTGACAGATATTTTAAATAGACTTAAAATAATTTTAAGAATCAATATTATTTTTAACAATTTAAATAATTTTATTTTAAAACTTTTAAAACAAATTTTAAAATTTTAAATAACTATTTTAGACGCTCCAATTTTTATTTGTTTTTACATGTAAAGCCAAAATATATTTTGCAATAAGCTTATAACAGGATTTCTTTACATTTTATGTGACAATATTTATAAATAACATCAATAGTTGCAATAAATATTTTTGTAAAATTTTATTTTTATTGCAATTTGTTAATTTTTAATGCCAAATTTTATATTATTTAAAATAATATTTTAAAATAAACATATAAATTTTGCTTAAAATTTATAAATATTTCTTAATTGTAAAATATTTATATTTTAATGCCAAATTTTATATTTTAAATATAAAATTAGAGTTGACTGTTTGGCGAAAACTCAATTATTTTCTCTATTTAAACCCAATATTAAACTCAGTTTATTTCGCTAAAATAATAAGTTTTTTTTAAACTTAATTATTTATTAAGCATTTTGCAGTTTATTATATTTATTTTACTTTATTGCAGTTATTAGCAAAATAAATAGTTTTTTTTGGAAAATTAATTTTATTATTATTAAAATATTTTTAAATAAATAATTATAAACATACTTATTCAAATGATTAACTTATTTTAAAAGTTATTTTTGTTTTGTTTTTAAACATTATTACAATAATTAACATAATCTTATAGATAATAATTTAACTGTGTTTTATAAAATTAATAAATTTATATCAAGCAAAAATTATTCAATATTAAAATTTGTGAATAATTTTTATCTAATATATTAGCATATATCATTTAAATTTATATAATTTTAAAATTTAATTTACACAAACAAAATATATATTTTTTTACAAACAAAATAAATTAAACAAAAGATTAAATTGCAAAATTTAATAAATAATTAACATGTTTTTCAATTTAATAATTATATAACGTAAATAATAAATTTTTTTCAAACTTGATTTATTAATTTTATTTTATTTAAGAATGAAGTTTAAATTAGTTAATTTAGTAAATAATTATTAGTCATTTATTTTATTATACGGAATGATATAAAATATTGCCCAATTGAGGGGGTTATGTTTTAAAACAAAACCCTAGAAAAATCCCTCAATATTTATTAAAATAAAATAAAATGTTTTACAACATAATAAATTTTAATTAGTCAAAATTAATAAATTATTATTGGGCATTTCATCCCACTTCTGAATGAAAGGCGTGGGGGCGTTTCTCTGACCACTTGGCAGAAAAAGCCCCCTACCTTTAAACTCACCCTTAGTTCGGTTC
>JAQFXP010002143.1:0-16157 GCA_034693685.1 Belba bartosi
GTATTTATTTTATACCTAGTAAAAGTTAAAAATGTAAAGCTAGTTATAAAATGTACAAATTGCTCTATTTAAAATTACGTTATATAGCAATATTTTTGTAACGTTTCGAATTACCGCTTCTGTAAGCAAGCTATTATATTCATTTACTGTATATCTAGTATACATTTGACGTAATTTATTGCAAAAGTAATGAAATTTATGAACACATGCTTTAGTTTGAAAAATATTTACAAATTGTAATGAATTTATAAAATATCGATAATTAGGTAATTATTGGTAAAAATGAGTGAAACTGAAAGAATTGATGGATTTGTTGTATTGAAAGTGAAGTACAAAAACGACAGTTCAGTCATAAGACATCTCTTTCTTAAAGAACATAAAGTGAAGGAAAGCTGTGAACAGAAACCGATTGGAAAGACATTGTTTGTCCTAAACATTCCTCCATTTGTTGATGAGCTCTGTATTCGCCATCTTTTCAAAGATTGCGACAAAATAGTGGACGTATTGTTCCACTCGAAGCCCACTTCCGGCCCTCCCGTTGTTCAACAATCGAAATATTTTGATAAAAATGTGGAAATAAATGGCTATAAAGTGTGTTATGTTGTGTTCGCCACTCATTCCGGTCTTCGAAAGGCAATAAATCTGAACAAAAGTTCAGAAGCGCTGACTCTAAGACCCGAATCGGAACAACACTTAATTGGATTGAAAGCAATGAAACAGAAATATAACGAAAGTATTGTCGACTCAAACGCATTGCAAACAGAAATCAATGAATATATGACTGAATACGACAAACGAATAGAAGAGATCAGACTTAAGGCTAAGGAAAGCGAAGGCATTCCCGACGCCGACGGATGGATCAAAGTTGAGAGACATTCGAAGCGAAAGCATTTGCCAAACAATTACTCAAACGATCAGAAACTCATTGAAAGACATAATAAACAACGAAAGAAGTCGTCGAATGAGTTGAAGAACTTTTATTCGTTTCAAATGAAAGAATCAAAAGTCGAGTATTTGAACCAAATGAGGAACCGCTTCGAAGACGACAAGAAAAGGATTGCTATTATGAAGGCTCAGCGCAAGTTCAGACCATTTTAGACAATTGGTTCCATTCATTATTCAGATTCTTATCGACTTTTTATTTGAAATTATGTTTAAATTTAATTTTTGTTTAATTTTTGATTTATTTAATTAATTAAATTATTAATAAAAATGAATTAATTTGTTCTAATTGTCGAATCATTTATTTAATTAAAATTAATTGAAATAAGACTTTATATTAAGTAATCAAAAAAATATCTTCAGTGCGCATGAGATCAGTATTGATGTCATTTGTTTTGACACAAGAAATGTTGAATCAATTTACAAAATTACAAAAATAATCATCAAATCAAATGCAAGAATATTTTTAAGAATATATTTATGTATTTTTAAAATTTCAATTCAATTGAAAGAAGTAAAGCCATTGCTTGTAGTTCTGAAATTAAATGTCTTGAGATTCTAGTATTTAATTTATTTATTTATTTATAAACAAATTTTTATTTATTTATTAAATCAATATATGTTTAAATTTCTTAATTCCTAAAGAAATTGTATTATTTTTCATTAATAAATGGCATTTCAGAGCAAGAGTTGTGTTTTAAAGTATTTATTATACAATCGATTGAATAGAAGTAATATTTTAAGATTAATACCAGTATTAGAGCCGAAGAAATTAACCACAAATTTAGTGTTTAATGGGTTTTATATAAGGAATTCGTCTAACTATACGATAACCAAATTGTTGGACAAATATAATACTAAATTCAAAGGTATTGATTCAAAGGTCAAATCTGTTGGAAGTGATTGTCGCGAACTAATGCTTATGTTTAGTGACTCATACGGCCAGTAGTGTCGAATCACAGTTTGTCTTCGCCAACAACGAACTCGATTTGTCGGACATCGAAGTCTATGGCTTTGATTACGACTACACTCTCGCAGTCTATAAGGAATCTCTCAATTACTTGATCTACGATTTGGGCCGAAATGTATTGATAGACAAATACAAAGTAAGTCTAATTCAAACACATTTTTGGAATCAAATTCTAAACTTTTTAATTATTTTCATTAATAGTATCCAAAAGATATTCTAAAACTGGATTATATACCAGATTTTGCGATTAGAGGTTTACACTATGACGTGGAAAATGTGAGACAAAATCAATTGAATCAAAGATTGAGTCAAAACTTTGTTTCAAATGAAGGGATTGTTAATGAAAATCGATTCTTTCCACCAAATCCAACTTGGAAGTGTTTATAATGGTTTGACTCCTCTTGATGATGAAGAAGTGCTCAAGATATACAATGGCTCTTATGTTCCCCAAAAACTCATTAGATCTACTGATGGAGAGGTAAGGCGTCGGATGACTTAGTAATGATTTGATTGATTAATTGAATTGATTTGTTTGTCGAAAGCAATTACGAATGAAACAACTGAATGATCTGTTCTCTGTCCCCGAAATATGTTTGCTGTCGAATGTTTGCGAATATTTCAATCGAAACAATATTGCATATCATCCGGAAATCCTCTTTTACGACACTCAGGTCTGACATTATTATTGATTCAATCGGTTCCGCAAATTTAACCAATTAATTACAACCCTTTCAACACTTCCAATCCTTTCACTCCTATCTAACCATCAGAATGCGGTTCAAAGTATTCACCCAATTATGCACAAAATGATCGACGAAGACCTGATTCACAAATACCTGGATAAGCAGAACAGTCTCAACCACTTTCTTATGCGTCTTAAGGACAACAAAAAGAAAATGTTTTTGATTACTAACAGTCCCTTTAAATTCGTGTAAATCTGATTTAAATCGACTCACTCTTAGATTTAGATAATTAGAAATTCAATTCAATTGCAGTGATTGTGGAATGAAGTACATGATTGGGAAGGATTGGAACGAATTGTTTGATGTAATCATCGTTAAGGCCGGGAAACCAACTTTTTTTAACCTAAAGAGAAGGTTAACCTAATTGATTCACTATTCGATTGTTTGTTTTACAGTATCATTAGAAACAATTAAATTTCAAAATCGGTTTTAGGCCTTTCAGACACTATGACAGAGAATGCGATTCTCAGAAATGGGAAAAAGTGTCTTCACTCGAAAGGGGCAATATCTATATGGAGGGCACAGTTCAACAGTTGCTTGAGATGACGGGTTGGAGAGGAAACTCAATTCTCTATTTTGGAGATCAGATCTACAGTGATTTGGCTGACATTACATTGAACTTTGGGTGGAGGACGGGTGCTATTATTGTTGAGCTTGAAGTAATGCTGCAAACCATTGCTTGCCGATTAATAAAAGTTCAAAAATGTTAGCTAGCTATTTTTGCTGCCTATTAAACATACAAAAGCGTAATATTGGCAAAAAAGCTGATATATTGCGAGCTTTTGCAGATACCAGTATATTAATTTGTATTTATTAATAATCAGTAAAAAAGCTAATTAACACTTTTGAACTTTACTAATTGGCAAGCATTGCTGCAAACAGTTGGTTTGATTTTAAGTCAAACTATTAAACAATTGATTTTTATTATAGAAAGAAATTCAAACTTTTAATTCAGAAGAGTTTAGAGAAGCCGTCAGTGCTTTACAGGCCTTACAGCTATTAATAGACGAATCGCACAAAACGAATGACAATCAACTGTTGATGGAATTTATTGAACAAAGAGATACTCTTCGGTAAGCAAATGATTAATTAATTATTTTTATGGTATCGATACTATCGAACAATTGTTTTTCAGAGCGAAGACTAAAACTCTATTCAACCCTCAATTTGGGAGTATATTCCGAACGCATAACAATCCGACCTATTTCTCGAGACGACTCTTTAGATATTCAGACATTTATATGTCTTTTGTCACTAATTTATGTAACTATTCATTGAATCACATATTCTGTCCGCGAAGAGGATTATTACCGCACGAGAGCCACATATGTCAGGTGCGGATCGTAGACTAGCACTCGACTGACGCCGAAAGTAGATTTTGAACCAATTGGCCATTAGTTGAGATTTAGTCGACATTGCGTTTAATTATTAATGTTAACTATAAATAGAATCTATATATTGAAGAATTTTATAGATCTCTAAATTGTATTTAAATTTTAATTAATGAAAAACATTTAGTGTTTGAAAATTCTGATAGTGATCTCAACTATAAATTAGTCTATAATTGAAGCTATAGTGTTGATAGAGCAACTTACAGCATGTCTAACTTCTCAATTAAAATTAATTTTAATTAATTAAAGTTAAATTTTGTCGATTTATTTAAATTTTGTGCAAATTTAGCACAAATTTAGAATATTTTAATTAATAAATACAAAAACTCTTAAAGATTATAATTTCCAAATAATATTAATAAAAAGAGTTAAATCATATATTGATAGCTTTGAAAAAACAATTTATTAAATAATTCAATATTTGAGACATTATTTCATTGATTTTGCAGTTTTCGGATAAAACTCAAAAATATTTGGATTCATATAACTAAACCATTGAAAGCGCAACCATTGGATGAATGGTATGAATAGCCAATATTTCTTAAAACGAATACTCCAGCACTTCCTGTGCAAACACCAGAGCAATGAATCGGAATAATAGGTAAAGCACTTGAGTCTAATTCGCTGTCTATTCACCGAATTGGCGGTTCTATGTCCGAGCTTTCGGAGCATAAACTCTGTCTTTCGTTCGGCCATCCATTCCCTCTTTAGTTGTTGATTGAAATCAAGTCGGGATTTCCCGAAGCGATCGGACATTGATTCGCGCAATAAGGTTGTCGTCTTCTGAACTATCCATCGGTGCTGTAGATCCGGGTGCTGTCGAAAGAACGCCGTCTCTGAGGGCAAGAAACGCGGAAACGGTTTGTTCTTATGGCTCAACTCCCGACGTATAAACGCCCAGAAGCGTCGGTTCCACCACTTTCTCCGCATATCTTCGCCGTTCGGTTCGATCACTTCAAGCACTGATTGCTTGTATTGCGAAAAATCCATTTCCATGTGATTTTCAAACAGATCCAGACACGGATGGAATGGCCAAGACTGCTCACACTTGGCCTGAAAGTCCAGCGCAGACAGTGTTGGCAATTCTGAGTCAGAGATTCGGCTCAACATTATTTTTAATTTTATTTTGTATTGAATTAGAAAATAATTTGAAATTTGAAACGACTCACGACTCACGTTCTTTTATTTTAATTTAAGTTTAAATTGATATTAAAACAATAGTTGGATTCACGAGTTTTTTGGTATTAAGTGATTCCAAACAGCCTTTAATTGCATTCCTTTATCTCTATTAAAAATTGACGTTTCGTCAAATCCTCTAATTATTAGCGATTTATAAACTTTTCGGTCGAACCAATTTAAAAATTTACCTATTATCGACACATTTAAAAAAAATTAATAAATTAATTAAATAAAATCGTTAAATAAATTTATTCAATATTATAAATACTTAAACACAAGAAAAACAATAAAATGTTGAGATCTTTGTTGAGGTGTTTTGGAATCAGAAGAAGAGTAAAGCGAAAGCCAGTCGACATCGACGGCAGTAGAGGTGAGCAGAGGTCGAGAATTATGAACGAAGACGTACTGCAGATAGTGTTGAAAGAGTTGTCAATCAATGAATTGATTTGTTTGGAGAGAGTTAGCCATCAATTCAAGTATTGCGTCGAAGAAGTGCTCAAATGTCAGAAAATATTTTGTTTTGGAGAAAAATTTTATTTCGATTTTATGCTGAATTTTTGTAAAAATTCAAATTTAATTCAAATTAATTATCGGTTTTGTTATTGGTTTCGAACTGAGAATTATAAAGAGTATAAAAGAATTGAATTGTTTTCTAAAAAGTGTCGACTTTTGGAAACATTAGTTATCAACGAAAGAGTCAATGAGAAGATGTTTGCAGTTTTGGCAAAGAATTGTCAAAAAGTTGAAAATTTAGGTTTCGGTTCAGTTTTGCTTGAATTTAACGCAAAAGCATTGATGAAAATTAGAAATTCGTTTAGAGATCGAATTAAGTGTTTATTCCTTCAATACAAAGTAGAAGAAGAGAACACAAACGAGCGATCGATTGCTTTATTGAAATACTTTCCAACCCTTCAGAGTCTAGCGATATATCAAAGCATAGAATTTGATAATACTTTCGATTTTATTCCGAAAACAACACAAAAATTAATGCTTTTGAACTATCGCCGGACTTATAATGAAAATTATGACTCGTTTCGAAATATGTTAATTCGAGTTAAGGCTGAACTCAAAAATTTACATTTTATTATCCAATTAGAAGATCAGGACATGGAGTTTATCAAGATCAATTGCAATTTCAAGTCTTTACTTGTAAATTGGACTAATAATCAAAAATTATTATTCGATTTAATTGGCTCTCAGAGAAATCTCAAAGTTTGTCATGTTAATTTGTATAATAGATCAATAGAACTTAAACCGGAATTTCAAAGAATATATAGATTTGCAAACATTGAATTCCTTGCCTTATATTTTGGGTCTATTGATATACAAAGTTTCGAAAATTTAGTCAAAAAGTTTCCAAACGTTTTGTCATTAAATTTATTTAATATCGAAATCAATTGCAATTGTAATGATTGGACGACTATTTGTCAGAATTGCAGTCATCGATGTTCACAAGTATTGATACAAATAAACAAATTAATGAATTTATGTCTGAAAAATGTCAACTTTGAACTCAATTCGATTGAAAAGTTTCCGAAATTAGTTCGGATTTGTTTAGCAAATGCTTCAATGGATTACAATATGGTTTTCGAAGAACTGAAAAGTTTTTGTCACAAAAATTCAACGAAAATATTCACATTTGAAGTGAAGTTATTGGAAGAGAAGAGAAAGCAAATGATACAAAATTTGCCAACAAATCTAAAACTTAGATTTTTCAAATAATTAGATTAATATTAAAAATATTTTATAAATAATTCAAATAAATAAAAAAAATTTAAATACATTTTGTAACTAATTTATGAGAAAATGAAACAAAATTTAAATTCAATTTTATATATTAAAGCAGGGATCGAGAAGGTCGGCCGATCCAGGGGTGATCAGGGGAGAGATATTTCTCAAAATTTTAGCCAAAAACCCAGGGGGGATCAGGGGAGGAATTTTTTTTTAAAACGCTCAAAAAGCCTTTGCTTAAGTTACTTTGCTCGATTTTTGCTCGATTTAAATTTTTTCTAATTTTAATAAATACAGTATATTAGTTTTATAAGAAAAAATTATTTATAAATATTATTAATATGTAATTTCTTTTTATCACCATGGATATATTTGTTTTTAATTTGTGAGCAGAATATTTAACAATAATTTTTATCGATTCGTACATTCAATGCAAACGCTTATAAATGACAACTTTGTAGTCGTTTTAAAGTAATTCGGAAATTTAATTTTAAATTGTCGGAAAATTATACCATGATTAAAAGTATTTTATAAACTGGAATAATTTAATTGAAAACAAATATAATTATATTTCATTATTTTCAAACTTATGGAAAAAGAAGTCGAAAAAATCGAAACTAAAAGTCCTGAAGCGGAGGAAGAAGAGGATGAAGAGGAGGAAAGAGTGGCGTTTGAAGGGTTAGCATATCATTGATCTAATGTTCAAATTTTATCTTCACTTTAATTAAAGTCAATTATTTTGTTTCCATTAATTATTGCACAGATCTTACGATCCGTCAGAATTCGAATCACTGGAAGTGTCGACTGATGTGAAAAACTTATTCGGTTTTATAACTTGTTATTCGCCACAAATGATAGAATTGGAGTCAAAATTAATTCCATTTATTCCCGACTTTATTCCTGCCGTTGGAGATATCGACGCTTTTATAAAAGTTTGTATAAATTTTTCCCCCTTTTGTCTGTATTTTAAAATATACAGTTAGACCTGTTTATAGATAACTCTAATAAGGGTGAACCCTATTAGCCAGGGATTGAGAAAGTCGGCCGATCCAGGGGGAGGATCAGGGGAGGGATTTTTCCCAAAATGTTGGCCAAAAACCTAGGTGAGGGGATCAGGGGAGGGGATTTTTTCAAAAACACTCAAAAGCCCTATATATTTATGATGAAATTTTGCCTAATTTAACTGAATTTAAACCGGATTTAGCACCAATTTAGGAAAATTTTCTAATTTTGGGCAAAAAATCCAAAACAATTTCCGGACGCCTTCAGCGACCGACAAAAAGGTGAGGGGTACCTTTTCGCGGAATAAATGCTAAGGGGGGGGGATAAATGCTAATTTTCAAAATCAGATGGATCTTTGCCTGATTCCTCTTCACAATGCCTGCTATGTTAGGTCTTCAATAGATTAACTGTATTGAGTTGATTGAAAAATAACAAAATAATTTGAAAAACAGGTGATGAGACCCGACAATAATGAAGACACTTTAGGTTTGACTGTTTTGGATGAGCCAAACGCCAAAACACAATCAGATCCAACACTTCTGAGTCTGAAATTGAAAGCTATTTCCAAAGATATCAAATTGATTGACGAATCAGATACTGCTGTAAAGACTGCGAATTCTATTCGAGACATCGATTCTTGGATTCAGAACATCAGACAATTGCACGAAACGACTGCCAGCTCTTCGACATCAGTGACACTATTGCATAGCCATAGACTGCCGGATGTGGAGCACCTGATGCAGGAGTGGAGCGAAGAGTTCGAAACAGCTCTCAACGTTCATTTAATTCCGAGCGCAGAATTGGATTGCAGTCTCGAAGAGTACGTTCAGATTATTTGCGGTAATTATTGCTATTTATTGTTAACCTATTGTTTGCTTTGATTGCCTTACCATTTGAGGCCTAAAGCGGTATCAGTTCAGCGGTTAATTAATTAAACTATTTATGGATTCGTAAAAGAGTTGAATACTTTCGCTATACGTTTAGCACTGATATCGGCTCTACAGAGCTCTACAGGTCATCGCTAACTCAAATAGTGCTAAACGTATAGCGAAAGTATTCTACCCTGTTACTAACCGAGCAATAGTACGGTAACTTAGATTACTCTTCCAAATATCCAACTTTCTTAAGACTTGCTAACATAATAAATAATATTCTTACACTTAAATAGCTCTACTAGACATTCCTGTCCACTCATCAAAAATCGCTTCATTGCATCTATTGTTCAATTTATTTCATGAATTCCGTAATTCACAGGTATTTCAGTTTTAATACTGTATTTGATATTCAAAAACTATTATTTTATTTATTTAAAACAAAACTAATTTTTTAAATTTCTATTTTTCTAAGCATTTCAAACGCTTTTGTTGAATAAACTCATCGCAAGAATTGATAACTTTTTCCAATTTTTCTTTGTTTTTGTTCAACGTTTCCGAGCGATTCGTTTCGTATTTAGTCATTAATTTCTGAATTGAAAGCAATTTTGAAGCGATTTCTCTGTTTTTAACTTCTTTTTTCTGAAAAATATAAAAAATTTCTTAAAAAGTGTTTAAATAAAGTTTTAAAAATTACTTCGTTTTCGACTTCGATTATAGGCTTAGATTCAGACAATCCTTTGAACAATAATTGCGAATCAAATTCAATAAAAATCGGTTTAATTACTTCCAATCGATTCAAATCGTATAGAATTGAGTCAATACTTTCGATCCTTTGGTTCTGAAATTGTAATTAAAATTTGAATTAAAATGACATAAAAAGAGATACAATTGTCTAACAATTTGATCCAAAAGTTGTCCACAATTTGAATTCGTAGATATACTCAATGTTTGGCCATAAGAACCACTATTTTCAGACTCAATGTCACCGAAAGGAGTGAATAGTCGTTCAAACGATTGAATCGTATCATTGATTGCGATTAAGTTTGGCTCCAATTGAGTCCAAAGTTTATTCTTCGCCGAAATCTTTTCGATTACATTCAGAACCAGTTTCGAAACAAATGCTTTGTTTTCATTCAAATTATCCGTTAATTCAATACTCTTTCGCTTCACTTCTTCGCCAATCAATTGGTTTCGAATACAACTGATTTTGGACTCAATTTCTTCGATTTCTCCTTTAATTGCTTTCGATTCGGTTTTGCATTTATATGAATCGCAAAACCGTTTAATCGATTCACCATTTCTTCAATCAATTGATTAATTCGATTAAAAATTAATTTAAAATAAGTCTAAAATAAGTTAATAAAATACTCTTTCGATTTGATTCTATCGGACATAAAGTTTAATAACTTCTTAAAAGTCGTCCCATTTTTAGCTCTAAATAAACTATATATTGAAAAACAAAACAATTTATAAATAAAGAGTTTATTAAATGAATTAAACTTAAAATTAATGCAAAACATGTCGACAAAGCTCTCACTTAAGCGACTCTTTTGAGTTGAGTTTAACATTGAATTCTTGTTCAGACCATTCAATCACTTTTTCATCAAATTTATTCATTTTTCGTTTTGAGTGAACTCTTAAATAAAAACTTTAATTATATTTAAATTTAATTACATAAATAAAAACACTTTTTGAATATAAAATTTAACGTAAATTAAGAAAATGTTTTGCGCCTAAAATGTTAGGCTTATAAATATATCTGTACACAAATGACGTCATTTTATCCGCTATTTCTCAATATTTTCTCTTTAAGAGTCTTTAGTTATTTTATTAAAGCAAAGAATAAGAGAATCTTTTTTCTTCACATTATTAATGTAAAGTATTTTGAAATAATATTTCCAAACATTGAATGTAAACATTGCATAAGTTTTGTCACAACTTTTGTATCATTTCTAACTTAATTTTAAAATTCATTTTTAATTGTCTGACATCTGTTTTAAAATCTAAAAAATGACTTTTTGTCGCTTCAGAAAACATATATTATTTAGAAAACAGTTTAGTTATAGTTTGTGTCGGAGTGTGAGGTCAGAGTCGAGCGAAGTTCGGGTGCGTTTCGGTCCGTCGCCGACGGGTTTCATACATTTAGGTGGTTTGAGGACTGCATTCTATAACTACTTATTCGCCAAACAAAACAACGGGTTGTTTATTCTTCGTATTGAAGACACCGATCAAGTAATACGTGCTTTCGATTTGATAATAGTTTCAATTTTAGTCTTTAATTAAGTGTAGGAACGGGTGGTTTTGGGTTCTCTCGAAAACCTTCAGAACATGTTGTCCTGGACTGGACTCACACCAGATGAAGGACCAGAAGTCGGCGGACAATACGGGCCATACATTCAGGTTTGACATAATTTTCGAATTGATTTACGATTTAATTGAATTAAAATTTTTGTTTGAAAATCAGTCGCAAAGAACTGAACTCTACAGAGAAAAAGTGGTTGAGTTGTTGTCCTCCCAGTGCGCCTACCGGTGCTTCTGCTCTGAAATGCGTTTGAATTTATTGAGGAAAGAGAAGCTCAAGAATCGGGAAATTCCTAAATACGACAATCGGTGCCGAGATTTGAGCCGAAGAGAAGTCGACGAAAAGCTTGGAAATGGCGAACCGTTTACTATACGCCTTAGACTCAAATCAGGTCCGATTGTCTTCAATGATGTTGTCTTCGGACGAATGTCTATTGATTTGTCGGCCATAGAATCGGATCCGATTATCTTCAAAAGCGATGGCTTTCCGACCTATCATTTTGCGAATGTAGTCGACGACCACTACATGAAAATAAGTCATGTGTTGAGAGGCGCCGAATGGCAGGTCTCGACACCAAAGCACCTGATGATGTACGAGGCGTTTGGGTGGGCGCCGCCCATATACGCACATTTGCCTCTGATTGTCAACTCTGACGGTTCGAAACTATCGAAACGACAGAATGACATTCGAATTGATTTCTATAGAGACAGAGGTTTCTATTCAGAGACTATTCTTAACTATTTAACGAACATTGGCGGAGGGTTTGGGAACAGATCAGAAGACAAGATTGAATCGCTTGAAGATCTGATTAAATGTTTTGATTTAAACAAAGTTAATACCAGTAATAGTAAAATAGATGTCGAAAAACTTCAATTATATAATCGGTTCTCTATTTACTGGTATTTAAACAATGGATTCGAAAATAAGTTAATCGAAGAATTGAGAAGTTTATTGATTACACATTTTGGTTCCGATCAACAGTTAAATCTAGATTTTGATTATCTAAAACATTTGATTAATTGGAATAAAGTTAGAGTCAATTACTTTTCGACATATTTTTTATATTTTATTTAAATTATATATATTTTTATGTTTAAGGAAAGAGTTTTTACTATAAAAGAACTTTTGAGTCAAGAGTTTCTATATTTATGGAAAGTTCCGGATTTGAAGTGGAAAGTGAGTGAAATCGGAACCAAAGAGGAAATCGGTATTAAATTTGATTCAGTAATCGATTTGTGTTTTAATTGCATTTATTTCTGAAAATTCGAAGAAATTGTTTTGAAGTCTATTATCGAAGTATTTGAAAAGTCGGAGGAAAGCGAACGAAACGGAATAGAATTTCAACAAAAATATATTTCCGAACTAATAAAGAATGAATTTAATGAAAAACTTAAGAATTCAATCAAATTTCCAAAACTTATGAAGATTTTAAGGCTTTCTTTAACTAATTTAAATGTATTTTAAAACAACTAAATGACAAAAATGGGCAAAATTTTAAAATAAATTTTATTTTATAGAGCGGTTCACCAATTGGGGAAACTTTGGAACTTTTGGGCCGAAAAAAAGCGATTAATTATTTGAGAAATGCCTTAAATTATGTGAATTCGAGTACTGCTGAAGAAGTTGTGTTTAGAAGTTGAAAGAACTTAAAGTTTTTTAATGCATTTATTTGGTTCTGAATGTGAATCAAGAAAATAAAATAAAATAAAAATAATTTTAAATTAAGTTTGTTGATGTATGGTAGTTTTTTACCTGGAAACATTTTTGAGTTTGCAAGTTTAGTACTAAATTGTGTGCATGCATAATTTATAACTGTTTTTGATTGCCTGTAAAAGCGTTAGCAAAATATATTAAATACCTTAAATAAGAATATTAACTAATAAAAGAAAGGCTTAAAAATACTATAATTTTGTTTAATTTTTTTAGACTTATTACAAGAAATTTTATTTTTAATAATTAACAATTTAGATGGATAGTTTGATTATTTTGCATAAAGTTCAAAATTAATCTGATTCCAAGAAAATTTGAGTGTACTATTTTCCACATTTAAAATTGGTTGCTTTACCAAATTGGTTGCTTTTTTTAGAATTTAGTTGCTTTACCAAAAGATTTACCAACTGAAATTGTATGTTTTTAGACTTCGAGTACATTTCAACTTATAGTGTTATTTCCTGTAAATATGGACTTTATTTAAATAAAATAACCGAAACTTAATGAAACGAACAGATGATTTCCGACCAACGCTTCCAATGACAGTTTAAACAGTCATTGATTTTCATTGACTTGAATAGAATTGAAAACATGAAAAGTCTTAATAAGAAGACTGTTTGAGAAGCAAGCAATCAATGGACTGAATTGATGCCAAACTCTGGGTGTCGTCTAAAGCTTATAAAATATATTTTCAAATTTTTAATTCATTATCTATTTAAAGACATATTTGTTTAGCAATGATTTCAATAGTCAGCAAATATTATGAATGAACTTCGCATATAATATAATGTTTTGATCGAGCGTTTGATCAAAGCTTTTGCACAGTTATGATGTCTTAGGTTTGGACACCCGCTGTGCTCTCCTTACGACACATTTTAGCCAAACTCTGCTATTGGCCAAAGCGTACGAAAGTGTAGAAAAAGTTGTTTTCAGTCACTCCACTCATCCTTTCTATATTCTAGACCTCAAAGCCAGTGCAGAGCATCTCTTGGCAGTGCTTCAGAACCGCAAAACAGTTTGAGAGCTAAAACACTGCAATTCTCTTATACTTGTAGAGCATCTCATATAACACAAGCCAAGGCTAATGTGTGAGAAAATATCGTTCAAAACAAACTTTCTTCGAATTAGTCGAGTTTAGAGTTTGGGCTCAATTCTGCTGCTCTGACTGATCTGCATCTGACGAACACTGAGAACACTCTCCTCTTCACTCATATTTCGACGACAATCCGGACTAACGCTATTCATCTAATTCTAGTGCTCTTCAGAACACTATTTGACTTTTGATTTGCAAATTAGTTCCATTCAGTCATTCAACTATTTCTATGGATTAAAATACCTAATAATTGTTTTTTTAACTTTTGCAATAATATCCTAATCAACAAATATTAACTTGATACTTTTGTGAACAGATCAACAAAAACGTATTTCGAATTCAATTTGAAAAATAAGGTTTGAATCTTTGTTTCTTATTTTGCATTCATTTCAGTTATTTAAATTAATTTTATATAATATATTCATTAAAAATCTTTAAATAAGAATAAGTTTTTTGATGGGTGATTTTAATTCTAAACATGTAAAGTTTCTATAAGTATGTTTTATAAACATCTATCTGGTTTAAGATTAACTAAATCTAATTTTAGTTCGGTTTAGTCTAGATAAATTGCTAAAACACCGGAGAAAATGCCCATTATTTTACCCTTCCCAATACTTTACTAAAGTTTTGAGAGAAAAAAACCGCTATTTTATTCCTATTATACTGACCTTGGCTAACCCTAGTTTTCAGCTACACTGCTATTGTCGTTAATTTTGTTGATTTTAGAAAGTTGCCAATCCAGGGAAGAGGTATTACGGTAGAGTAAATTTTTTTCCTAAAAATAATTTTTAAAATCTATAAATAATTAAACCCAATTTAACTGAATTTAATTTAAATTTAATAAATTTAAACTTGATTTAGCAAAAAATTAGAAAAATTTCTAATTTTAGGCAAAAATTGGCAGGTCGGTACTTTTTTGAAAACCAATTGTCAGGGAGAGGTAAATGTCAAAATAAGGAGGATTTCTAACTAACCCTCTTCTAAATCCTGTTACTAATTATATTAATAGTTTTCAATCATCCGTATCAACCAATTTGTTAATAATAATAACAGTCATTAATTGATTGATATCTTCCATTTATTAACAAAAATACTGTTTCAGACTCTCTTTTTATATACAATATCAAAAGTTTTCGAAATAGTTCTCAATGCCCTTCTTTATTTATATGACAATTTACTTATAAGTTATCAGTTTTAAACATAATTTAGTAAAATTTTATGGCTTGAAGAATGCGAGATCAAAATATTTTACTCAGGGGTTGTGAAGGGGGAGGGGATCAGCCAAAAATCCCCCCTGATTTTGAAAATTGGCATTTATCCCCCCCCCTAGCATTTGGTCCGAGAAAATGTACCCCCCCCCTCGAGGTTTTGCCGGCCGGCTTTGGCGGCCGGCAAATTTTTTGGGTTTTTGGCCAAAATTTTGGGGGAAATCCCCACCCTGATCCCCCTTGAATCGGCTGACCTTCACAAGCCCTGATTTTACTAAAAGTCTGATATGTCATTTTAACCAAGTTAAAACTATTCAAACAAATTGCTACAATTTTAAATGAGTTGTAAAAACTAAAATAAATTTTTTATAGTAAAAGATAAATTTAAAAATAAAAATTTAATTTGTCTATTTTATAAAAGTTTATATCAAAATTAGTAAAGTTATTTTCAAACATGCTCTTAAAAATATTTGAAATATCGCTAAAATTTTTTCACTTTTTCGGTGTTTTTAACAAGTAAAAACTATCCACAAAAAAGATTTAAATTGAAATAATGTGCAAAATATAGCTAAATATTTATTAAAAATTGTGTGCAAATAAGAATGATAAATCAGCTAGAATATCAGATAAATTAGCATGCATATTTTTTAGTTAAATAAATATTCATCTTTAATAAGCAAAATAAAAGAAAATAAGCAAAAATGAGAAAATAATAATTGATAAATAAATTCAGAATTAGAGTCAATTGAGTCAAAATTCAGTTAAATTCAATTTTTTGGTACAGTATATGAATTATAAATATTATATAATTATAATTTATAATTAAATTGAATGTACGAGTTATGCGAATAACCAGGGCCGTATAAAAGATAAGAAATCAAAATATTTCTTAGCTATTATGCAGGGGTTGTGAAGGGGGGGGGATCAGCCAAACCCCCCCTGATTTTGAAAATTGGCATTTATCCCCCCCTAGCATTTGGTCCGAGAAAAGGTACCCCCCCTCGAGGTTTT
>JAQFXP010002144.1:0-16144 GCA_034693685.1 Belba bartosi
AGAGCCAAGAGAGAGCCAAGAGAGAGCCAAGAGAGAGCCAAGAGAGAGCCAAGAGAGAGCCAAGAGAGAGAGCCAAGAGAAAGAGAGAGAGAGAGAGAGCCAAGAGAAAGAGAGAGAGAGAGCCAAGAGAGAGAGAGAGAGAGAGCAGAGAGATGGGTGAACAGCAACTCCTAACGCAATGCTGGCTCTGATACTCGACTTTGTTCTGGTTGTGATGAACGGCAAAATTTCAGGTAAATTAGCTTTGTATGAGTGCCGGTGACGAAACACACTGTGAGAGCACAGTACGAGCTCAGTGCAAGCACCAGTGAGAGCACCAGCTGCTACTCCACACAATCCACCGCTAATTCGGCGATAACTACATCTATGATAGCAATGAAATAACCGCTAAATCGGACGCTCTATCGATGCAGATGTGGGCGCTCTATAAGAACTCGACTCTCGACTCACTCTATGTTTATGTCATTCTTATAACTGGTGATGAAGACTGGACTTAATCGGGTTTCACAAACAGCAGGTCTTCCATCAGTTTCGCACAATTTTCTCTGATCTCTAACTAATGGATCCATAGAGTCATTGGTAACTAAGAGACCGAATCCACATAACATTGATTAGACCATACAGACCATACAGACCATACAGACCATACAGTCCATACAATCCATACATTTCATACAATTCATACAATTTTCAAATTGAGTCACCATTGAGTGAAAAGAATTTTGATTCTCTTATCAAATAACTATTGAAGACATTTAAAAAGCAATAAAACTAATGAATGTATTGAAAATATTTGATAATCTCATCTCTGATTAAATAAAGAAGGAATTTCTCAATACTTTAAATCAAAATTTATAAAAAGATTATCTCTTTCTTTCATTTAGTCGCTTTCGATTAAATTCAAATCTACTGATTCATCACTCAGTTGATCCAACTTTGTATTGAGTGATTTTATAATGATTTGCAAATACTATATAGTTTTATTCTCAAATAAACTGCAATTATTTTTGTAAATTAAACTTGTGAATAAACAAAATTTTAATTTTTTTTACTTGTAGAACATTTTAAACAATAATTTTTTTAATATGTTTAATTTTTAACTCACTCGTCAATAAAAAAATTTATTAAAAATAAATATTACATTTGAGTTAATGTAAATTTGCTTTTCAGACAATAAAATTACACAATTTAAAAATATTTTAATAATAATAAGAATTAAGTTAATATGTACGCAACATGTACGTAAATAAATATAAAACAGATTTTAAACTTTTTAATCATTAAAAATTAATTTTAAATACATCAATAATTAATTTTTAAAAATAGTATTTATAAAATTTTTAATAATTTATAGTTTTTATTATTTTATTACCGGGTAATAATTAATTAAAATTTAATTTTTTAAATCTTTTATTTGTTAAATATCATTAAATTAAATATTTCTAATCTTATTAAAACAATTACTTATTTTTGTCATTAATTTTCTTTTAAATTGCGATATTTTACTGTTTCAAAAGAACATTTATAAACTCATTTCATTTTGTTTAATATATTGATAAATAATTATTTAATTAAAATTATAGATTTGAAAATTATTTATTGCTTTATTATCACGGCTGGGAAAAAGAGGCCGGTTGATGGCTAAAGCAAAATGTAGTAGGAGGTGTGTCTAGGCCGAGTTTTTTTTACTTTATTATAAAATAATTATTATATGATATAAATAAAATTAATATTATTGAATAATTAAATTAATACAATAAATTACGTTGTGGCATTATTTAAATAAAATATAACTATTAAAAAATAATTATTTATTTTTAAATAAAATTTTAATTTTATCTTTGAGTGTACTAGCTAAATAGAAAAAAGAGGCACCAGCATGGCTTAACTGTTTAGTGAAACCGTGCACTCAATGGTGAAAATAAAATTTTATAAAAAGTAATTATTTTGTTTAAATCATTATTATTTTTTATTTAAATAATGCATTAACATAATTTATTGTATTAATTTAATTTATATCAAATAGTTATCATTTTATAATAATAAAAACTCGGTTTAGACGCACTTTCTACTACATTTTGCTTTAGCCTCCAACCGGCCTTTTTCCCAGCCCTGTTTATTATATTTTAAAATATACTAATACTAGTATTAATGTATTATTTGTATATAGTGTAAAAAATCAATATATGATTTTATCATCAAAAATTATAGTAGATTTGCATTAGAGTTATGAAGTTATTATTAGAATTTTATGATTTTATTTTTTCAACTAAAACGTAAAACTTTGTTTTTGATCAAATTAAGAGTACCATACAAAGTATAGAAGAAATTGCTAAAGCAATATCTGAAACATGAATTAATTACATTTAAAATTTGAAATTGCAATAATGAGCTAACTCAAGGAGTAATAAAAGAACGAATGCTCAATGAATGACTTAAATTTTACTATTTTTAACATAAATTAATATAATCTACTGTAATTGAATTGAATATAAAATGAAGTTAGCAGTCAGTTTATCAAATATATTCAAAATTTTTCTTATTTACTAAACAATTTTTAAAGAGAAATCTTCTCTGCTTTTAAAATATAGAAGAACAAACTAAAATTTATAAAATTAAAGAAATTTTTAACTGACCCTCCTCTCCCTTTGTGAGCTTTGTTTAAAATAGTAAATAATTTGCTTTAATTGAAAATAAAAGGCATTTTTCGTCGACAGACATTAGTAATAAATGGGAATCACATCTAAATAAAGCGAACGATAAGCCGGATCTGTGTCTCGATTTCAAAGATACTCTCATTTATTCGAAAGATAGTAACTCTGTTTGGAATTGTGTCGCAGAACGTGATTAAAAGGAGGAAACTTTGAATTCTATGCCATTTACTTGACTTTAACATACAATTGACTTAAAGCACAAATATTCTCCAAATGACCAAAAAGTATATGAACCCCAAAATTGGAGCTAACCTGTCATTATGACTGCAACCTCAAAAACCACGAATAATATATATAGTCATTCATTTACTCTGCTTTGCAGCCCTCTATGCCCTCTGTCTACTCCTCTCAACTCCTCTCGACTCCTCTCTCGCTCTCTCTCTCCTGCTCT
This sequence comes from Belba bartosi, assembly GCA_034693685.1. Taxonomy (NCBI): domain Eukaryota; kingdom Metazoa; phylum Arthropoda; class Arachnida; order Sarcoptiformes; family Damaeidae; genus Belba; species Belba bartosi. The sequence continues at coordinate 3,106 of JAQFXP010002144.1, forward strand.
CCCGACTCTGCTCATCCTGTTTTGAGATTTTCGCGTTCACTCAGATATCCAAACGAATATAATTTTCTTATTCCTATTCATTGAAAAGTCGTGTATATATTTGAAAGCGAGAAACGTCTCGAACAGTAATTCAAACGAATTTATATTTTTGTATTAACCACATATGCATAATACGGACAGCACCTCATAATATGCAAATTCGATCCAAATCATGCCTCAGAGCTAAAAATTAGATTATTTGATGTTTGGCGTCAGTTCAAATGTGGCAATGTTTGAATGAGCAAATGTTCCTGTGCAAATGTTTCAGTGCAAATTTTGTCTCAATTCGATGCCGCTTTGCGTCGTCACTATAATGATAATTGTGGCCAAAAGTATAGCCCAGAGTAGAGCTGAGATGCATATAATGCATATAACTATAGAGTTAATGAAGGCCTACTGTATCGACAGAATCCCTATGAAAAGGCCCCTAAATTGGTCGCCGACGCCAGTGCCACAGCCACAGTCACAGAGTCAGGCAGCCATACCTGGGCCGCGTCGGGACAGAGTTTAGCAAAACAGAACACAGAGCACAGGTAGATATATTAATATCTATGTTGTATATAGACCTCTGTTACTATCATTGCTTTGTTTGACTGCAACTTCTTATAGAAAATTACATTTTTAAGATAATTCAACAAAATTTAAAACCTTCGACAAAATGATAAACGACATTGTTTTAGATTTAAACATCGAATCTGAAAAATATTAGATTTAAACACAAAAAACAAATTTGTTGATTTTATATAAGATCTCATTTAGTTTTAATATTACAGATATAAACAGACTATTATTTAAATTAAAAGACTCTTTGGTTGGTTACTTAAAACTTACTTGTGTGTTATTGACAAAATAGTTTGTTTGCCTAACATTGACATAATTTGCAAGTTTACAAACAAATAATTACAAACTGATGAGAGAGTTGCAAAAAATCATCGCATCAAATATACAGTATGCCAATTTTTGCCTATATTATAACAAATTATAGTCAGACTATAAAATCAAAATCGGAATATAAAGGATAAGTAATATAATATCAGTGCTATTTGCCATTATTATAATTATTTGCTGTCCCTTTAATTTGTTTTATTTCAATACTATGGGAAAAGTAGTTTCGTTTTTGGTTCTCAACTTTTTAAAATTAGTGGTTTCTTTCACAGCATTTCTTTTGAGCCGAATTTCTTGAGCAGCTCTGCAACCAAAGCCAGGGCTGACAGCAATTTGAGGAAAAAGCAAAAAATCACTCAATAGTCATGATGTTGTCAATGGTTGAGCGAACGCTCAAAACTGCATTATTATCCTCCAATGCAATACACATTTCGATTCGACATAATATCAATTTTGCTTTTTCACTGTTATTATACTTTGAAACAACTTATACTCTGTTCCTATAGATTGTATTTCATTTTTTATTCGTTTATATATTTTTGGTTTATTATAAATGTTATATCAAATACATTTGACATTTCTTCCAATCCAATCGCATTCTCCAGAATCATAAGTAAAGTTAAAAATTTGGTTTTTATATCGGTTTAAGATTTGAAAAATTTTTATCTAAAGATCTTTATACGGTAAAGGTGTGTGAGACGGACCGAGACCTTTTTTGAATTTGTTGTTGTTGTTGTTGTTAATTGTAGAGATGTGCAAGTTACACGATATCAATGTGAATTAAAAAGACAAAAATAATAGATTATTTCAAATTTTGGCCAAGGTATTTTTGACAAAATAAGGTATCAAATATGAGATTTTTCTAAGTGACATGGTGGCTATTTAGTTCTACAAAGTCTTCAATTATTTTTTTAAAAAATATAGGCTAAACCCAATATGAAACTTGAAAAAATTGTTTAATCTTTTGCTTTGCATCATGATATTTTTAACATTTTTATTAAACCTTTTTGTATATTGTATATTCTTAGTAAATGTAACTAGCATGCATTTGTTCTAGTGTTATTCATTTAAAAATTCTTTTATGTATCTTTAAAGTATTCAATTTAAATTTTCTCTTCACTAAACTATTTATATTTAATTGTTTAATCGCTTTTCGAATTCTTTTTCTTTATTAATAATAATTATACAATAAATGAATGAATGAATAACTTGAAAATTACTTTTAAATTTTGCATAAGGAAAGCATTGGTTTATTGCAAGTAAATTATGCAAATTTGACGCGACTTTCATTTCCTTAAATAATTTAAGTATTTTATTGCAATTATTTTCGCATTTATTTTTCAACAATTTTGAACTCAAATCAAAGAAAGGAATGTCACAAATGAGTTATTATATGCAGATTATCTCTTGTTGCGAATGTGAACTAACTTATGTCTAATTCATTGTTCGCGTTATTTGTTTGGCTCACAATTATACGGTTCCACACATTGTGTACATCCAATTAGATTGCATTCAAATTAGTTTCGAAACTCTTAATTCAACTATAGATCAATAATTTCAAATTTAATTCTAATGCTATAAATATTTCAAACATTTCTCACTTACTAGTAAGCTCTCGAAATAAGTCTTACTTTATTTTTATTAAAATTGTATGTATATATGTTGCTTGCTTATCTCTATTAGCTAACAGAGCAAACAATTATTTTTTATTTTTAAAATAAATTGCTTTTAAAATAAGTTGTTTTTATGAATTCATTTGCTAAAATTGATAGCAAATGAATGCAAATCAGAGCAATATTTAGGTGCGTCTCGTCTCTAGTTTTGCAAATACTGTAATACATGCGAACTATAATTTCAATACTCATAAAATTATTGCACTTCTTATACTTTATCTGATCTGATTTTCAATTGAGTTTCAGTCTAATTAGAAATTATATTTTAAAATAATTTACCTGTTGACTAACTTGATAATTATTAAAATTTCAAAGTTATGCAATTATTTTTACCGGTCAAAGCTTTAGAAGAGAAGGGATGAGCCAAACATTTTCCCTGATTTAAAAAATTTGCATTTACCTGTCTATTTTTTTGTATTGCCTTTTATGGAGATTTTTTAAAACCAAAATTTATCATTTTTCCTTAAATTGAAGATAAATTAAGTTTAAATATAGTTAATTAATTGAATTAAGTTTAAATCTAGTTACACTGTTTTTGTGTTGATTTTGGAAACTTGCAGATTAATTTTGGAAACAGTGGTCGACTTCCAGAATATATTTGGAAATTTGAACTTTTATTTTGGAAATATACACAAATCAAGTCTATGACAAAAAAATTAATAGAAATATGACAATAGATTTACAATTTATTTTATTAATTAGAATTAAGAGAAAACATATTAACTTTAAATTATTTCTTTTTCATGATATTTACTAATATATGTTTAAACATTTAATCAATTATTTTATCAATATATACTGTTTTAAAAAGTTTTGTTATAAACCTGACTTGTGTATATTTCCAAAATAAAAGTTTAAATTTCCAAATATATTCTGGAAGTCGACCACTGCTTCCAAAATTAGTCTGCAAGTTTCCAAAATCAACACAAAAACAGTGTAAATCAGTTCCATGCATAATTAAATATATATTAATCGTTTTTAGAATTTTTTTTCTGATTTTCATCTAAGTTTTTAATTAAATAGCTTCTAAAACCCCTCTACCAAACCCTCCACTATTGAATTTTTGGTTAGGATTTAGTTCAGTTTGTTGTTTAGGGGGAAAATGTGTCGAATCGAGTTGTCTGATGTCATTCCAATTTCCTAAATAACAGGCAATTTAAAAATTATAAATACTTTTTTCATTAAAAATAATTTTGTTTATAATAAATTGAAACAAAAACAAAAGTATTGAATACAAATTACCTTAGCATAATTTTTAGTAGAATATAATTTAAGCTTATTAAAAAATTTTTAGTTTATAAAATTACTTAAAGTTGAGTTTAAAAAGATGTAGTTAAAATACCTTGTGGAGTTTTTTTTTATAAATTTAATAAACTAATTTTTAAAAATTAATTAAGCATTTTTTAAATTTAAAATAATAGAATGCATATTTATCAGGAATCGAGAAGAGGGGATCAGGCAAAAATCCCCCTCCTAATTTTGAAAAATTGGATTTACTCCCCCCCCCCCTAGCATTTGGTCCGAGAAAAGGAACTTCCTCTTGACGTTTTGCCGGCCGCCTAGGGCGGCCGGCAAATTTTTTGTGTTTTTTGCCCAAAATTGGGACATTTTCCCTAAATTGGTGCTAAATCCGGTTTAAATCTAGCTATATTAATTAAATCTAGTTTAAATCCAGTTAAATTAGGCAAAATTTTATCATAAATACATAGGTTTTTTGAGCGTCTTTGGAAAAATCCCTCCCCTGATCCCCCCTGAATCGGCCGATCTTTTCAATCCCTGGTATTTATACAGTATTGTTATATGCAGTTAAAGTCATAACATTCTCAAAAGTTAATGTATAAAGTTTAAGTTTAAGTTTAAGTTTGTAATAGCAATGACTGCAATAGGTATTGCCATCCGAATGGATTGTGAACTCATATTTCATATACTGTATCATAGGATGCAATAAATGATTTAAAGTTTATTTGTGTTTAATATTTATTTAATGTCTGCAATAAAATTAATTTGGATTAAGTGCTCCACTGTCGAGTGCTCCGCAACCGATGAGTGCTCACCAATTCGAAGAGCACTGGAAGAACAGCATAAGCCGGAGACTCAACACTCAGCATACAAGCGGGAGAGCCACCACCGGTACCGGAAGAGATGGTCGGCGGATGGAATCGACCCGCATATGACAGTATTTATCCGCTAAATGTTTCGGTATTTCTATTCTGACATACAAATTCTTTTTATAATGCAAATTCAGTCAAATAACAGTTTAATAATGCTTATTTTAGATTTTTTATTCGATACAAAGTTAAAAAACTTAATTCTAGCAATCTTATTTTTGTTAAAAGCAAAGATTTTTTAATTAAAATGTTTGAACACCATTTAATTTAGAGTTAACCATAATTAAGGAGGGTAAAATGGTGAATTTTTTTTTAAATCCACAGGATTTTTAAAACATTTTCCTCATCATTATTGCAATTTAATTCAATTTAACTAAATCTAAACTAGTTAAGTTAACACAAATTTTAAGAAAATTTCTTAGATTTAGCCGAAAGAACTAAAAACCCAAAACAAGGAGTACCTATTTTCCGGTTTAAAACTCAGAGGGGTATTTACTAAATTTGTGAAGGAGTATTTTGGTTGTGCTTCCTCTGCTAACTATAATTTAAATAATGATTGTTTTAATCAATAAACTATTCAGTGTAAATCCTAAAATTATTCTAATTTCTAAACAAAATAAATAAAAAACATATCTTTTTAAATTACTAAGTTGAAGTAATATTTAGCATTTATTTTAATTACTTAATCATTTTTAATTAGAAAAAATACATCTAATATTTTTAAAAATTAAATGCCAAAAATTTGAATTTATAATGAAAATAAATATATATAAAAATTTACAATATTTTGCTGTAAATTAATAAGTTAAAACAACAGTAGTTTTTATTGTAAAAGCAAAATTTATAACTTAAAATTAAACTTTGCATTAAAAAAAATTATGATTTTATTCAATATTTCAATCAAATAATTGATTGTCTTGCAAATATTTTCAATTATAATATATTTGAAAATGTTTATTTTATAGAATCATAATTTACAAACCGTAACAAATACTGTACAACAAAAACAAAAACAAAATAAATAATAAATAAAAAATATAAGGAATATTAGAATTAAAAATATGATATAAGTGTTTAAGTGTAATATTAGAAAAGTGGAGCTGAAAGCAGATCCAAGGATATTGATTAACATTAGTGAACACCTCCTTAATTAGCAGTCGTGTCTACTTTCTAATGATCGATGGCTGCGATGGTCTAACTTATGCACTACTATTGGGAGTATGTGCGCCAATGGGCGGCAAATGGGATGTATTAGTAGTTGAGTCAGTAGAGTGAGAGTGAGAGTGGAGTGAGAATCTGGTCTCTCGTCTCTTTCATTGCTATTATACAGCAATAATTGACTGAAAAATTGAATACAACTATAAAATGAATTTATGAAATATAAGTTTACATAATTTGACAGAAACTTCAAGTAATTATAAACTAAGATCTGTTACACTATTATATTATTCAATTGATTATTCGATCTGTCATTCACTGGATCTCAAACGCAGAATAATTTGAATTAAATTGTTTTTAAAGAATGACTTCTCAGACTAACTCGTATTACGAAAAGTACAGAACTTGTAGACTATTATAGGGTTATCGTTGAATCGAATCACAAATAAACAGTCAATTGAGTCAATTCTGGTTAACAAAATTCAAATCTAATTAATGCAAATTTACTGCAATTAGACAAACGATAAGTTCTTTTGAACTGATTTTTAATTTTAAATGATTTAGAAGAACTGATTTAGAGTTCAGTTCTTATTTGCAATTCGATCAAAACATTTGATAGAATTAAAGCAAAACTTTTAAAATTCAATCAAACGAAGGCTTGAATTTGGAGTAGTTTTGAAGCATAAAATTTTTCGCAGCTTTGCTATGCATGTAATTAATTGAGCGAATAGTGTTCACACGCATTGATGCCTTACTGTATCTCTCTATCCATTCAATACTATAATAATTCTACAGTAATGTCAAACACTTAAGACTCTACTCTACAGTATATACCGTATATACAGTACTACTATTAATAGTATATTTGTTACTACTATTGTCTGTCTGTTTGTATCTACTGTACCCACAATCGCAAAACATTAAATGAGCTATAATTTAAAAATAATTTTAACTTCAAATTCAATTCTTCAATAATAAACTCAATAATAATTATTATTTAATTCTTTTCAAAATTTTCATTTTTCGTTACACTTATTCAGAATTCTTTCACACATTTATCACTAGTTTTAGACTTTTTAGTTAACTATAAATATTTAAAATCAAAATTAATTATTTTTTTTGAGTAAATAATTGGAATTAAGATTTGAATCAAATAAGTGACGAACGAAGCAATTGATAAAATACTGTCTATAAAGACATTTAATTCGATTTCAAATTATCGAAAATCTATTTGTTTTTATTTTTGTCAAAAATTAACTTAAATTTTAAAATAATTAAAAAAATGGTTTTATATTACAAATGAATTGACGTTAGGATCAAAAAAGAAATATATAATTAAAATAAATAGAATTTCGTCCGAAAAATATAAAAAACAGTTTAAAATAAATTACAAAAAATAATGATTGAAATGAATGAGAATATTGTCGAATCAGTCGGAGTCAGTGCTGTCTTCGCCGAAGTTATATTTGACCGGTTGTCGCACTCGACCCGTCGTTTGACGCAATTCCGGCGGTATTTCGAAGCCGTCGTCCAATTCGATCGTATGTTTCGTTTTCTTTAAATTCAAATCAATTTTCAATTAATGAAAACTAAAGTCAATTAATTAAAACAAATATTGAAAACCTTTTTCTTTTTGGGTTTGTCCTCGTCTTCGGAATCGGAATCAATTCTCTTCTTCTTAGACTTCGAAGCCTTTTTGGGTTTAGGTTTCGGCAAATCGTTGTCCGAATCGAAAGCCTTTTTTGAAGCCTTTGTTGCTTTGATTTTGGGCTTTGGTTCGAATTCCGGTTCAAACTCTTTGTCTGAATCCGAATCGAATGCTTTCTTCGAAGCCTTTGTCGGCTTATTCTCGAAAATGGTCTCTAATTTACGTTTGGATTCAAACCCGTTCTGAGACATATCGTCGCTGTGATTGTCATCATTTGCAAACCCATTGTCCGCTTCTTTGCCAGAGTTTTGGTTCTCATTTCCGGTGATAATCGCATCGAATAGCTCTTCACTCGTCCTCTTATTCGAAGTCTCGCCCGCTTTCGAAGCGCCGAAAATGTCGTCATCGCTGTCATAGACTGCGGTCTTCTTCTGCGGTAAAGCTTTTCGAACCAAATCTTCATTTTTATAGTCATTAGTCGTTGTGTCGAATGATATCAAATCGTCTTTTTCGACGACTACTGACTCTTCGTTCGACGTTTTGGTCGGTTTGACGACTCGAGTGCTTGTATTCGAAGGAATGTATTCGGTGTTGTCGTCATCGCTGTCCTCTTCAAACCTGTATTCCTCCGCTTCCTCTTCTTCGGATGAGTCAGACCAGGGATTCTTTTTCTTCTTCTTCTTGTCGTTCAATGCCTTCTTCTTGGGATTGATTTCGGTCTTCGGTTTGATTTGTCTTTTATTTTTCGGTTTTTCTCGACTCAAATCAGTGGTCAAATCGGTGACAATCGAAGACTTAAATACTTTAGTCTTCGCTTTCTTTTCGTCAATCATTTGCGGCGAAACCCCAATCCGTTCGGAAAGCGGACGTCCGATGTCTTCGTCGCTGTCGACCCCCTTTTCGGGAGTGTTTTCTCCGTTTTTCCTCTTCTTTTCGATCGCTTTTTTCGATGTTTTGTCCGCTTTTCGGTAATTCTCGAAATCGATCTTTGGATCAACTCTTTCGGCAAATTCAGACGGTTTCGCATCAATACTCTGTTTATTCGAATGTTTGTTTCGCGACTTATTGGGCAATCCTTTGGCCGAGAGTTTCATTGGTTTGGCACTGGAACCGGAACCGGAACCGACGAGTCGTTCCCTCTCTTCAACGACATCGAGTTCCTGAGCAAACGCTTTGAGGTCTTCTTCCCAAAGCATTTCGGGAGTCATTCGCTTGAGTTGTTCCAACTCTTGCTTCTTGTCGTCCCTCTTCTTGAGCAGTTCGTCGACTCTTTCCCTTAACATACTCTTCATTGTCATATCTATCAGATAATTGAAGTCATATTTGCGGTAATTCTTGGGCGCATCAGAGCCCTTGTCATACGAATCCAATTCGTAATCTTCATTATCGCTGTTCTCGTTCTCATTCTCGTTCTCGTGGTCGCCATCATTGGCCAAAAGTCCGTTTTTCAGTTTCCATGCTTTGACCGGATCCGAGTCATATCGTCTATCAATCAATTGTCGAATAAAATCTTTTTTCCTCACGTTTTCCATTCGTATCTTCGACTCATTCTTCTCGAGTATGAACTTGGCCTGATTCTCGAGTTTCAAAGCCTCGGCCTCCAGCTCTCCCTCATAGTAAGCCTTCCTCTTGACATAGTAACCGAGCCGTACGGGAAAGTACTCTTCGAGTATTTCTTCGGGTGTTTCGTAGCGTTTGAGACACCCGTTGTGGTCGAACAGAACCATCGAAGTGGTGGAGAGGGAAGACTGCAATTTGAATGTCTTATGTATTCCGATTTGCAGTGATTTGTTTAGATTAGTTTCGGAGAGAGTCACTACGAACCGGATGGTCGACTCTGTGTGGTATTCTCGATATTCACTTATAAATGACGGCGTCTTCTCATTTCCGTGAAGTAAGAGCTCTAAAGTCGACTCTTTATAGCTTTGAGTCCATGTCCTGACCGGCAGTTCTGTGATTTCAAACGACTTTTGATCTAAGAGTCCGATCTCTCCGTTCACTACAAACCTCTGCGAATCGATTTGAACAATAGTTCCGCGAAAGCCCTTAAACCAGGGCTTCATTGGTTCGATTTCTTCGCCTCTAATAAGTCGCCGAAGATTTTCGACAATATCTCTCGGATTATAATTTGGAATTTTAGTGCTCCAACCCGTGCCTATACCTTCAGCCCCGTTAACCAACACCATAGGCAGAATCGGAGCGTAATATTCCGGTTCTATTTTCAAATTGTCGTCATATAAGCTGTTAAGCAACCGGTCGTCTCGCTCGGGAAATATCTTCCGGGCCAGAGGGCTAAGCATTGTAAAGATATATCGAGCACTGGCTGCGTCTTTGCCGCCCTGGAGTCGGGTACCGAACTGACCGACCGGTTGCAACAAATTGATATTATTGCTGCCGACGAAGTTCTGGGCTAACCCTATAATGGTTGACATGAGCGACGTCTCCCCGTGATGGTAGGCACTGTGCTCGCCCACAGAGCCGGCCAATTGGGCCACTTTCACCTCACGCTTGTCATTGCGTTTGAAACAAGTGAATAACACCTTTCGCTGCCCGGGCTTCAGGCCATCCATAAGCGATGGAATAGAGCGCTCGTTATCCATATTAGAGAACAAAATGAGTTCTTTGTTAACGAAGTCTTTGTACGAAATACTTCGAGTATTGCTTTCATATAAATAAACTTCAGGTAAGCCCAGTTCTCGTCTCTTCTTGCGCTCATCCATACTGTTGGTCAGCCAATCCTTCCTCTGTTCGACCATTTTCTTACTGAATGCCAGCTTAACCGCGTGATCGTCTTCAGTGCCGCTGTATTTGAACGTTATTCGATGTCTTCGCATATCTGTGAAATACTCCTTGGCCTCAACCGATGTCGAAGTTCCCAAACCTATGACAATCACATCAAAACAATTCAATTAATCTGGTTATACCTAATGCTAATCCTAATCCTAATCCTAATCATCACTAATGACTGCCCACATATCCACATATGGAGATTAAACAGTTTATCTAATTATATCTCATATTGTTAACAACCGGCCAAACAAACCCTTATAGTATTTGACTTTCCAAGCGCTCCAATTGCTGGTCTCTCTCTTCCATTCCTCAAATTCGGGTAAACTATAGAAACTCTTTCCGTCACTTCCTTTCGACACTTTAACGATTGGAGTTATAAACTCTTCCAAAAAATTCAATTCCAAAAGTTTGGGCCAATTGTGATGAATGAAGTTAATGAGCAAACCCTTGATGTGCGAGCCGTCCTGGTCCTGATCGGTCATAATCATGAGGCGGCCGTAGCGCAGGCTCTTGAGGTCATCGACATTGGAGTACTGCTTCTTGTACTGCAAACCCATTATTTTGATCAAATTGTTGATCTCCTGGTTCTCGAGAATCTGCTTATGTGTCGCTTCCCTCACATTCAACATCTTTCCCCTGAGAGGAAAGACCCCATATTTGTCGCGACCGATCACTCCGAGGCCGGCGACGACCAGCGATTTGGCCGAATCGCCTTCAGTTAGAATCAGAGTGCAGTCAATCGAGTGCTTAGTCCCGGCGTCGTTCGCGTCTTCCAACTTAGGAATGCCCTTCAGCTTCGACTGCTTTTTCGAGTTGCACTGCTTCGAGAGCTCTGTCTGGGCCTTAAACCGAACCCAAGTCATCACTGACTCGACGACTCCGGTCTTATTCACTGCATTGAAGAACTTGTCGGTCGGAACACACTTCGAACCGAAGCTCTTGCTCTGGAGAGTCATAGTCTCTTTGGTCTGTGAGTCAAAGGTCGGGTTTTCGATCAGACAATTGACGAAAAGCCACAAATGGTTTTTGATTTGGAAGGGCTTGACGTTCACTCCGGCCTTATTCTTCTTCTTGATAATGTCAGCCATTCTGGAGACGACCTGATCCGCGACGTAATCGATATGTTTGCCGCCTCTAGTGGTGGCAATGCTATTGACGAAACTCAAGTGTTGGAAGCCTTTGTCGCTAACCGTCGCCGCAATCTCCCAGCGCTCGTTCACCACCTCATAGGCCATCTTCAACGGGTTGCCCGACTCGTCCTCTTTGTCTTTAGTGAACTGTTCGACATAGTCTTTGAAGCCATTGATCGGAAGGCGGCGTCCATTCAGCAACACTTTCACGCCTTTCGAACTGCCGGCCACGTCGTAGGCGCGCCGGGAGAACAGGGCACAGATGTCCGCATCCAAGTGACTCATATTGAACTTCGAGAGATCGGGAGAAAACGTGATTCGCGTGTAGTCCTCACCCGACGAGGCGCTGATTTTAGGCTCATTCGTGTTCTTCATGTTATCGCTCCAGACCTGAGAGAAGGCTTTCCGGTATTCCTTACAACTCGTCTCGACTTTGAATCGAGTGCTAAAGATATTGCAGAGTTTGGCGCCGTATCCGTTCCTCCCGCCCACGACCTTCTTCTCTGCGTCGTCATAGTTCGAAGACGTCAACAAATGGCCGAATATAAGCGTCGGAACAAACATCTTCTCGTCCTTGTGCTCTATCACCGGAATTCCCTTTCCGTTGTTGAAGATTGTTATCTCATTCTTGTCTCTAATGACAACAAATGACAACAAATCAAAACTCAAACCAATTGTCATCTCAACAGTTCAACAGTTCAACTCACGAGTCAATGTCGACACGAATGCAAGACATCGATCGATCCCTTTGTTTATTGTCGGCCGCGTTCACCAAAACCTCGTCGAAGATCTTGTAGAGGCCGGGAACGTAGGCTATGTCCCGAAACTGCATTCCTCGCTCTTCGTCGTAGACCCACATCGGCTGTCGATTCAAATCCAAATCAATTAGAGTTTGAAATCATTTTCTAATTAACTATTAATCTATTAATCGATTAATCAATTAATGCCTACTTTGGTCTCGACTTCGACGGACCCGATGTAAGTGTCGGGTCTGAGAAGAATGTGCTCTAACTGTGTCTTCTTCTGGTAGATCCTCTCAACGCTTAACTTCTTTTTGTTTTTAGTTTTGTTGGGCTTTATGTCAATCGATTCATTCGAATCGCTATTGTATTCGTCTGAAGACATCTCTTGTCGTTGTCTTAGTCTAAGTGTTTGTCTTAAGTAAAAGCACTAAATGATTGATACATTAAATTAGTTAATTAGTTAATAAAGAGAATAAGTGAACAAATGCCGGCATTTAGACGATTATGAGATTCTTGAGCGAAAAGACCGCCATTTTTGCCGATATATTGTTGTATATAATGTATACATAGAATGGATTTCATAGTCTATTATAAATTATAATACTGTATATACAACAGAGTGTATAGTCTGTGCACCGGAGAAGCAAACGTAGCCATGTTGTAATTTTGAGAAAATCTATGATTTCAAAGTATTAAAACATAGATTTTCTCAAAATTACAACATGGCGATGTTCGCTTTTTGATACACAGACTTTACAGAGTCTGTGAGTACTACTGTCGAGTAAGACTAAAGTCCGTGCACTGTAGAAGTGAACGTCGCCATGTTGTAAACTTGAAAAAATATATGTTTTTAAACTCTAAAAAC
>JAQFXP010002145.1:0-16138 GCA_034693685.1 Belba bartosi
TCTTCTTTTGATTGCATTATGTCTTCAAAATGTAATTCTAATCAATTGATCGACACTTAAGACAAACTCAAATCCAAACAATAAATGACTGCAAAAACACTTTTGACCGAAAGATGCACTCAAAGCAAATGAACAGTTATTTCAATATTAATTACTAATATAGCCTTTACGTTGAGTTCATTATTCATTTATTTGTGTCACTTGAATTGCATCTCATGACTGAAATACACAATTTTAAAATTTTTTTATATACAGTCAAACTAATTAAATTTATTATTCAATTAATAAATTAATGAAATTACTTAATAAATTCAATTTAAAAGACATTAAGATTATGAAGAGATTAAAATAACCAATACATTTGTAATCTTGGAAAAATATCTTAATTGTTATTCTATTTATTGAATATTATATTAATTTCATTAATTATAGGTTTAATAAATGGGGTTGACTGTAATTAGCTTAGTTTACATTTTGATAACCTATGAGTGATATAAAAATATTATTTTAGTCAATCTTTAAAACATTTATTGAACTAAATATGATTCACAGGTTATAAAAGTATTGTTTGATTTTCAACTTTAAAACAGTTAAAACAGGCGAAACAACTATAATTCAAATCAAATTAAAAAATTGAAAAAAGTTTAGATAAAAAAAGTTTATTACTTATGAAGTGTTTTAAGGATATAGCTCCCAGATTAGAGCTAATAACCGTAAATATATTAAATATTTTCTACTCTATATTTTAATTTATAATTTTAAATTTTTGATTAATACTAAAAATAAAAACTTTATTTTTAATTAATATTATTTATTAAACTTGTGCATATAATTTTTACAAGCATGGAATTTTGACTTAATTTAAAATCATATTAATGTTAAGTTTATTAATTAAAAATAAAAATTTATTACACTTTAAGTTTAATTAATTTAAATAGACTTTATTTTATTAAACTTATATCAAATTCATTTCAATAACTTAGTTTTACTTTACATTAAATGTCAATTTTTAATTAAATTCTAAAATCTATAAACATACAAGCAACATATTTATTGTAAACTCATAATATTTCGCAATATTTGGTGATCTCAGATATTAAAGTTTAAGAGATGAGCCGTTCGGCTGATCGAGTGCTTTAAGTCTTAAATCAATTGATATCTAAAGTGAAAAATCAGTTTCAAATCAAAAAACAATTTTCAATGTCTTTACAATCGTTTGTCTTCTGTTGTTTAGTATTGTTTGGGTTAAGTCTAATTCTATTATCGATTGCTATCTCTAAGCCTCGCAATTAATTGAGTCGTTGTCGCGCATCCATTGCTTAACTATTACTAATTATTAACTATTATTAATAATTGAGTTATTTTAACCGAAATATAACCGAAATAATTAAAATTAAAATTTTTGATTCAAAACTTTTAAACCGTTTATAAATAATAAGTAATTAAAGTCTATAACAAATAGATGGCAGAGTTATTAAATATGCATGTTAAATCGTTTAACAGTTGGTAACTGTACTTGTTCAGTTATCGATTGCAATTTTAAATAAATAGTTTTATCGATTTAAAAACATTTTTTTGCTTTTTAATATTTCCTACTATTAACTTGTTTATTTTAATGTAAAATTTTTTTATATGTATTATAATGATAAATTTATCATGCACTTTATTTAGTTAATTTAATTTTTTTAAAAGTTCAATTTGTTAATAATATTGATTTATTTTATTATACAAAGACTTATCGTTAAATGTAATAAAAAAATAAATATTTAATTACTTAATTATTCTATTGAAAACTTGTCTATATACATTTTTGATTAAATTACTAGAAGTTTTAATACTTTTAATATTAATAGTTTAAAAAATTAGAAAACTATAAAATATCTAAATTTTTAATTTCTTAATTTATTATATTTTAAAATTTATAAAGTTAATTACAAAAATTTTACTTTAATTATAATTTATCATGTCTAGTTTATTAAGCAATAATGAACCATTTATATTGTGGCGTAAAATTGCAAATGGTAAATATTTTCAAATGAACAAGTTTATACATAATTGTGGAAATTATTCAAATAACACGCTAACTATTGCACTTAATAAACATTTTATTAAAGTAAGTTATATTTATTAGTTTATCTTGTTATTATAATTTAGTTTTTAAAAATATAATTTCAACTGGTCAATAAATAGTTTTATTAATTTATTTAGAACAATCTTGCTTATATTTTTGGATATTATTTAACACTTGTCGAATATTTTATGTGCCATTTATTATTAAAAATCAAACTTGTTAAATTTGACGGACGTATAGAAACATTTAATATTAATGTAAAAACTGAATTATTTAAAAAAATAAAAATTTTGATAATATTTTTTGTTTAGACAAATAAAACACTATTTTTGTCGAGAATTGCCATAAAGATATGATTTTAGATAAAGTCGATTTTATTACATTTGATTCACGTCATATGATTACTATTTTAACATGCAAACAATACAAACAAGATGATGCTTTTTTTAATTTTAGATTTGTTTTTGACAAATATGTTTGTATTAATTATTTTGTTTAAAATTAAATACATTTAAATAATATATATATTTACAGATTTGGTTTGGAATAATTTCATCTCTTATATTATTATCTATTTTATTATCAAAATTTAACATGAATAAAATTAATACTATTTTTAGTTTATTTAGTATATTCATGTCACAACAAATTACTAAAATACATAATTTTAAACAAAATTTAATATCAAATATACTTATAATTATTTGGATACTAATAAACTTGATAATTGCAAAATGTATTTCAAACCAATTGTTTTACTTATATTTCAATACAAATACAGTGCAAATAATAAACACTATTGAAGATTTAGTCGAAAACAATAAAATAATGATTATATATGATAGTGTTTATAATAGAAACTTGTTAAATTATTTAAAATTAATTAAACCGAAAGAATATTCATTATTATTGCCAAGAATTAAAACTGTATCATATTTTGCTAAAATTAATCAAACTGACAATGCATATAAAGAAATAGTAAGAAATGTTGCTAGAGGAAATGCTGTATATTTAACAAATTGGTATCTCAACTATGTCAATCAACTTCAATTTCCACATTTAAATTTATTTATTGCAAATACAAAATATTTTTACCAGAACTTTGGTTTAATGTTAGGAAAACATTATAAATATAATGCTAATATTTACCGAGCGTGAGTAAAAATTTAAATAATGTAATAAAATTACTAGATACATGATGGTAATACTGTATAATTTATTTTTTTAATTTTAAATATGTATTTTAAAACTAGCACAAATTAAATATTTTTAACAACGTAATAAATGTTTAAAACATTTTAATATTTTAGTTATAAATTTGCTATAATAAAACCAGAGATTTAGAAGGAGGGATCAACCAAAAATTTCTCCTTAATTTTGAAAATTAGAATTTATTCCCCTACTAGCATTTAGTCCGTGAAAAGGTACCCTCCCCCCTCGACTTCGGCGGCCGACAAACTATTTCGGTTTTTTGCCCAAATTAGGAAATTTTCCCTAAATTGGTGCTAAATCTGGTTTAAATCCAGTTAATTTAACTAAATTTAGTTTAAATCCAGTTTAAATCCATTAAATTAAAAAAAATTTCATCATAAATATATGGGTTTTTAAGGTTTTTTAAAAAATCCTTCCTTGATTCCCCCCCTAGGTTTTTGGCCAAAATTTTTGAGAAAATCCACCCTCTAATCCCCCCCTAGATCGTCCGACCTTCTGAATCCCTGATTAAAACTTATATTTACTATGTCTAGAATGTAAAAACTAGCAAATTTTGCAATGAATTAAAATTTATAAACTGAAAATATAATAAAATTATAATTTATATTTAGGCTATTAATCGGAACTGAGAACGGAATTCAAGAACACCATAACTTTCACATCAATTTGATTTATAAAATGTGCGGATATTTAAATGCAAACAAGCGTAAAAAGAATAATAACAAATCTGAAAATAAATTCAATATTTTATCTATAAATGACATGTGGCAAGGACCTTTTATGGTATTAATTTTATGTTATTCAATCATAATGACTTTTAGTATAAATTATTTTAATTTGTATAATATGTATTTAAAATATTAATATATAATTTGTTAAAACAATTAATAATGTATTTTATAATAATACAAATTGATTAATAATAAAAATTAATTAAATAATTTAAAAACAATTATATAAATTGTCATAATTTGTAGTAATTTTTATATATTATTGATTTAAAAGACATATATAATAAGATAATAATTAAATCTGACATTTAACAATTTAATGTTAATTAGAAATAAACATAAATTAATAAAACAATAAATAAAATTGGCAAAAAATAATCTTGTAAACAAAATTTTTACCTAACATAATTATTAATAAAAAACGTAAAAATTTAATAATAAAATCAATATTTTAAGTCAAATTTGCAATAGTAAATATTTTTAAAAATATTAATTAATAATTAATTATGACAATTATTAAAATGGCAAACTAATAATTGTTTAAAATAAAAATGTTTTTAGTTTATTTATATGTTAACAAGTTATTAAAATAAATTAAATACCAACAAACCAAATTGACTTATTAAGTTGTGTTATAAGTAATTAAAATTAAAATTAATTATTAATTATTTTTTAAATTATTAGTTAAAATAAAATAGATGCATGCTGATTGATGCCTTTACGCAAACATTTTTAATGACAAAATTTACTGTTAGTTGCAATAATAATAAAATATAATAGTTGAAATTTTAATAATAAAATTAAAATTTTTTAAAAATAATTAAAGTTTATCTAGTTTGTTTTTATTGACACAATATTAAATAATATGCGTTTGACTTAAGTTAAAATAGAAAACAAAATTTCAGCAAAATATATTAATACCGTAACACTAAGACAAAATAAAATTAAATAAAATATATCGAAAACGTCGTGAAGAGTGAGTTGATTAAAATTACATAAAATTATCTCCCGTTTCATAATTATTGACTTGATTTGTTTATTATAATAATTTAACATGTCTACTTCCCATCTATCAAATTGACCTGTTTCTATAATACGCGGCATGCTAAAAAACAAATAAATAATATAATTAAAATAGAAGAACAAGCTTGAAAAATTCAATATTAAAATTTTTAAAATAAATAAAATTTCTGATTAAAAAATTAAATAGTAAATTTAAAAAGAAAAACAACATGAAAACATACAATTTATGAAATGCATTCAATAAAGTCATATCCGTTCCATTGAATGCCATAAAATAAGGCTCTAATCCTCCGTTGTCTTCGGAGATATGCATCAAATCCATAAAATCGACGTCTGTTTCGGTTTTTATATCGTATTTCAAAAATTTAATTAAATTAAAAATCAGATTCAATCGAGTGTTAGAGTAAGCCAGCGATCCGTTCCTTAAGCCTTTGGTCAGCATTTGCATCATTTCAACATCAAATGCATCCCTATAAGAAACTATTTTGGGCTGAATAGCAATAGCTAGATCAGTTTTGACTTTATTAGCAAAAATAGCCAGGGAACTGTCTTTATTTGCCATAATGCTCATATCTCTTCGTTTAGATAACTGATACAAAGTATCGATTCGATCCATCGGAACACTTCTGATCATTGAATCTAATATATAATTACAGAAATGGATTGATAGTATAAACGCCGTTATTAACCAAATGCCGACAATTAATCTTTTATTAGTGTTTTGAATAAAATTTTGAAAATGTTTTATTAAAAGTATAACAAAATAATTCCAAATATATTCATAAAATTCCAGAGATTTTTGTATCGAAACAATAGATATAACAAGAATTGATAATAAGACTAATATCCAAACATTTAAAGCAAAACAATTAAAATAAGTTAACATAGAGTTAGTAATCGGTATTGATCTAGCTACAAATCGGCCCACATCTATATATCCAATAGAGCTTGTTAGTTTTGGAATAAAATTGAAATCATTTGTAAAAACTTTAAATTCGTTCAAAAGTATTAAATAATTTGCAGCTGAAATCGGCGCTAATATAAAATCCACTTTGTCCATGCTAATTATTTCAAGTACATCATCAGCCCCATTTGGAGCTCTTTGAAATTTAATGCTGAGAAAAATGTAATATTTTTAAAAATTATATAAATTAATTATGTAATATGGAATATAATATGTTTTGGTAATAATTATTGCACAATAAATTATTTGTATTAAAAAATTTTAATGATAATTTTAATTTATTTTGCAGTTAATATTCTTAAATCTTAATAAATTTTAATATTGTAACTTGCTAGCAAATAATTATTACAATTACTGTATTATAAGTTAGGTTTATTAATTTAGGCTTATTTATTAATTTGTTAGGTTTTAACAATAACTAATAATTAAAATTTTATAATAACTGTTTTACTAATTAAAATTTAGCTAAAATATGTGACATTTTTATTTATTAAGTTAATTATATTTTTATATTTAAAATGTAAGTTAAGATCAAACAAATTACGGAATATAGCTAAAGCATGTTTTTAAAAACTTAAGTGAGTTTAAAAAAAGTAAAATGGCAAATATTATTTACTTCATTTTAACAATTTAACATGTAATTAAATATGTTGCATAAATCTTAAATTGCTAATTATTTGTTTTAATTGTTGCTAGATATTTAAATAATTAATTATAATTCTAAAAATTAAACTTACTTAGCTTTATAATATTTAGCAAATTCTTTTATCATAACAAATATTGTGCCACATATTTCGAAAATTGAGCTTGAATTGGACCTACTAAAATTTTAAAAAAATAATATTAGATATATTTGAGAAAAATAATTTAAACAAGAAATCAATTCAATTATTTAAATACAAACAATGATTCGATGTAGGGCATTTTTTGAGCTGGTACAGCTACCATAGTCCGGTTGTCGATAATTTGATCGGAGAATCGCATTAATTCATTTTCATTATAAAACATACAGTGATTTGTATTCATTTTAATTAAAAACTTTTAATATATTAAATAATTTTAGTTTAATTTATTAAAACAATTAATAAAATATTTTTTTTATGTTATAACAATTTTAACGTTATATTTATTTATTGATTAACAAATTGTTTGGCTCATGCTCCTTTATGTTGTTTATATTTTTGCATTGGAATTTGGTTATTTATATAATGTATATTATTAAAATAGTAAAAGTATATATTTTAATGTTATTAAAATTAATAATATATTTTTAAAAATATTTTTAGATCAAATTATAAATTTTAAATTTTAATAAATTATTACTAAATTTTTGTTGTTCTCATATTACATAATGTCAACTCATGTTTACCAGCATGTGCAAAATATAGACAAGTGTATTTATATTAAATTTGATCTTTTTGTTAGATATGAGCTGTAGATTAAAGTTGTATTTATTTTTCTAATCTGATTATCTGTTTGTTAGAAATTATTCAAAATAGAGTTAAAAATTTTTTGCATTAAATATAATTTTTATTTTTTTTATTAATATTTTATTTTTCATATAATGGACTAAAAATTGATAAATTAAACGAATGGCCAAACACTTGGGTCTGATTAAGATGTGATTTCCAGAAACCGTCGCAACTCTTTTTGTACGCATTCTCCACAATTGTATAGTTCTTGGGATCCAATTGCATGTATCGAACCGATGGATCAATTAGTGTCTTATCAATAGCTTCGGGCCATTCCTTACCGTTAAGTTTCGGGGGTTTTCTGTTTTCAAAAAATTAAATATAAAAATAAATAAAATTAAATATAAAAATAAATTAAATTAAATAAACCATTAATTTACCCGGTCTTAGCAAAAGTGGTCCAAATCTGAGTCATATCTAAACTCAACTGTCGTTCAGCCAGGATAAATTTTTCTGGGTGTTCGAGTGGAGCACCAAACACATACTTCAAGTCATCCGCGTGCGCCACACCTGTCCAGTCTTTGTGCGGATCTTTTGTTGTAAACGTCAATCTATAGGCATATGCATTGCTTAAGACCGACATTCTAGAGCCCAACTTCATAGTAGGACAGGTCAAGTGAAAGTCACCAAAACTATCAGCGATTGCGTGTTTCAACTCAAAGCCGTCCGCATCGGTCAGACCTGTTGTGTAGAAATCTGACACTTGTTTGGCATACGATATATGCATTGCATTGAAAAGTAAATCAATTAATAGTTGGGCTTTTCCTAAATTCATTGTACTGTTGGCAGTGTCGGGGTTTAGGTCTGGGATTATGCCATCCGATACGAAGCCGGCGCCTTCATCACGGCAAGTTCCAAATAGTAATTGCACGTTTTTGCTAATAAATAATTTTTATTAAAACAATAATTTGCTAAAAATATTTAAATGATTAGATAATTTATAAATTAATAAAATTTTAATTAATTAATTAAATATAAATAGAATTGCGAAATTTTTATAAGAAAATAGATAAAAATTTTAAGTAGGTAGAATTTCAAACTCTCAATTTACTTTTCTATAGTATTTACTGTACAAAAACTGTAGTACTATTACAGTACTGTTACAGTATATAAAAGGTTTCATTAAACTGTTGAGTAATTACGCAAATTTTAAAATAAATAAGAGTCTTATTATATATTCAATATTTTATAAGTAAGGTTGTACCATTCCGGCTCTAAATCTATAAACTCCTGGAGTTTCTGGAATCTTAAATAATGCTTTTCAATAAAACGACGTCTGGAGCCTCAATATAATAATTAGTGTTGCCTAGCAACTTGGTGCCTAACTTTTAAAATGCTATTTATTAATATAAAACCAATTGTTACACTTTAATATTAGCGTAATTATTAAACATAAAATGTTACGTTTACATCAGGGATCGAGAAGGTCGGTCGATGCAGGGGGAGATCAGGGGAGGGATTTTTCCAAAAACGCTCAAAAAACCTATAAATTTATGATGAAATTTTACTGGATTTAAACCGGATTTAAAACCAATTTAGGGAAAAGTTTCTAATTTTGGGCAAAAAATACCAAAATATTCGGCAAAACGTCGAGGGATACCTTTTCTCGGACCAAATGCTAGGGGGGATAAATGCCAATTTTCAGCCTAATTCCCCCTTTACGACCCCTGGTTTATATAAACTGGAATTATTTTTTATACAAAAAGTAGCTTGCTAAAATTGTTATTTTTAATTATACGGTAAAAATTTAATTATTATAATGACTTTAGCTTAATTTTGCCATTTATTGAAGCAAGTTTAAATAATTAATTATAAAAATTATCTAAATTTACCTAAAGTTTCCGTTTTTAATAGCAATCGATGGCTTAATCGGCAATAAAATGTCGCCAAATATTGGGCTAAAGAATACACCACTCGATGTCTGCTTCTCAATGTAGGCCACAATCAGTTTCGGATCAACTTTTCTCAGACACAAGACATCGATTTTATTGGTTTTGTTATCAAAGCATTGCATTTGTTTTGCAAATGCTGTCGCTTTGATAAGTGCCGACTCTTTCGGTTCACTACCCAGGTATGAGTCGACTGATCCGCTTTGCATTATAGCTCTATTGAATAGATTGCGATTTTCGATGAGAAGTAGTGCCGACACAGTCATACTGCCGGCGCTCTCACCGAATATAGTGACCGAATTTGGATTTCCGCCAAAGAATTTGGCATTTTTTTGGACAAATTCGAGAGCGAGTAGAGAGTCAGTGAACGCCTGATTTCCCGGGGATTCCGAACTGTCGGTGAATAGGAAACCAAAGGCCGAGAGTCTGTAATTCACTTCAAATACTATTACATCGCCTAAGGCTGACAGATATGATGCGTTGAACCCTGGGTCAATTATACTCCCAGCTACAAACCCCCCGCCATGTATCCAGAACATAATGCTCTTGTTCAGTTTAGTGGTTTGATCGTCAAACTGGTTGTGCGGAACGTATACATTAAGGAAAAGACAGTCTTCGCTGGCATTCGGTTCGTTCGGTTGCATACATGCAGTTCGGGCTTACGTTCGGTTCGTAAGTATTGATTAGAAATTGAGTTTTATTTAATTGTTTGTATACTTACGATGCGTTCCGTCCCAAACACCCGACCAATTACTGGCCGGTTGGGCCGGTCTGAACCTGAGGTCACCGGTCGGTGGTTTCGCGTAAGGAATTCCCTGAAAGACTGAAATCGTTTTGTTTTTCTCTGCAATAAATACTTCATTTCCTCGCAATTGACCCAAACTTGTCGTCACTATTACTGAATCGACAGAACTGTAATTCAATGAATAGAAGACAACTAAAAAATATATAATTTTATGCATTTTCAATGTAATATGCAATTAAGTGTAAAAAATATGCTATTCTTGAGATTATATACTTTAGTTCTTGAAAGTCAACTTGATAAGAATTAGATTGATAACACCAGGTATAACAATTTGATAACTAGGTAGTTTTTATAATTTCAAGCATTTAAAATTAAATATTTATTGCTTAACAATAAATTAAACTATCAAGGTTAATGTTATTATTTAATTAGTTTAGCAATTTATTTAAAAGTTTATAATGCTACATTTAGATTAAATATAAAAATTTTATTAAGATATATTTATAATTTATTTACAGCAATAAACTAAATTAATTAGAAAACGCATTCAATTCACCTTATACAACTTTATACAACTACACACTTTTTATACCTTGGTGCAATTCCAACACATTTACTCTATTAGCTCAGCCGTAAGTCTACCGGTTCAATGTTCGTAAAAATTTGCATATTTAAAAAATGTATTATGTTGAAATAAATTATCTTTATAAAATAATTACCAATATTTCAAAACTATACTAAATAAATAAAATGTCTTTTATATAAAATTTAAAAAAAATTATAATTCAACTTGCGAAAATAAAACGCAGCCAAACTTTAAAACAATTATGCAAGCGAGCAATTCTTTATATTAATTAAATTAACAACAAATTTAATAAATAACAAAAAATATTATACAGTAGTTATAATTTTTAATTAATTTTTTTAATTTTTAATTTTAAAAAAATTTTATATTTAACGCAAAAATTAAGTCTATATACAAGCAGTGGGTTTGAAAGAACCCGTGAATGTATCGCAAACTAATTTTAATAAATTCGTATTCGCTTTCTTTTGAATGTCATCGGTATGCACGCCATTGATGGTGACCCAGGGCACTTCGGTGTGCTTCGGCATCAGACTATTGGTCTGACCGGCCATATAGTACTCGAGAGCTGTTCCGACCAAAGAGTCCGCGCATTCAGTCAATACATTGATATCTAAATTCAATTTTGTCGTACACTTTGTCGCAATAAAAATTCATTCAATCAGTTAATTATTATTTAATTAAAGTAATATAAAATAATTGATCAAGTAAAATAATATAAACTAAAACTGTCACCAACCTCTTTTTCCGCGACCGCAATATTTTTCCAACTTTTCGATTCAAACATGCAGTTTAGAAAAGCCAAGCTTTTGTCCTGGCTAAATTTGGCGACCGCACACGTTTCAACGATATTGCCCTTACATTCCTCGGCTTTGTGCTGACACGTGAACGTTATTTTCGGATTAACCGTCGAATTGGTCACTATAGTCATCACTGCGTTCCCAAACGGCACTACATTAACGGTCAGTATCTTTGGAAAATCGGCATTTAGTTTAGTATAAGTCGGATAAAACTGTTTTATATAAAAGTCTTGACTATCGGGGCATAAACTCTCGTAATAGAGGCCGACCTCTACCGTCGAGATAGCATTTGCCTGTTTTAGAGCCAACACCGCAAACAACAAAATTATTAATTTCATAATTAATTAAATTATTTATTTATTTAATTTGCTATAAAATAGTAATAATTTCTAAAATTAATTGGTTTAATAAATCGATTTTTATAGCACTATAACAGTTGTTTCCATTCACAGGCCTTCACATAGTCTCAAGATATAATTTGAAAATTTATATTCTAAACGATCAAGCTAACATATAGTGGAAAACGTTTTTTTTTTAAATATAGTTTGTTGAAAAGAGCACAAAAATTTTAATATTAATATAAATTTTGAAATTATTGCAATATTTTAATTATATATAAATTATTATATTTTTTCTCAAATTCTTTTTTTTATTTTGCATATTATTTATTTTTTTTTTGTTTACTTTTAAACTTGATCATTTTTAATTTGTCAAAAGATTATTTGTGCCTAATTATCGCTAATTTATGCCAGTCAAAGTAAATTATTATAGTTTAGCAATATAATATCTTAAAAAAGTGATTCTTACATTTTAATTTTTTTAACCAATGTTAATTTACATAAATAGATTTTTGCCAGAATACCTTACTTTGGCATAAACTTTAATTTTAAATAAATGTAAATTACGTTTAATTTTAATAAAAAAAAGTTATATTAACAAAATACAATAGAAATTTGTTTTAATTTATTTTAATTATTAGTTTAATTAAATTTACTTTATAAATAATTTAATTTAAAAACGTATTTAACTATTTAACAACTCAGTTTTTAAACATTAGATAATTACAATAAATATGTATTACAAATAAATTATTATAAAAATAATAACACGCAAGAATACTAATAAATAATACATATCTGATCTTATATAAATTTAAAAAACTAAGCAAACTTAACATACCAACGCATTTCTGTAGTACTAATCTCGCTATTTTGTAATGTTCAATTATCCAAGGTTACATAAAATGTCACAAGTTAATTTAGTAAAAAAATAAATTGCTAATTTAATATTTTCTTAATTTTTAATTAATTATTTTAAGTTCATCTTGATAATACAACTAAGACATTTAAAAACTAAGTTAGAAAACTTTTTACATTTAGTGATAAATAATAATAATAATTATTATTATTATAAATATCTCAAACACTCAATTAAGATATGTTTGCATCAAAATAATCAACTTGATAAAACAATTTGCTTACATTTATTTAAGTAAACGTTTGTTGTTATTAATAATAAAAGATAAAATTTTAAACTTTAAATTTTGACATTTTAAATTTAAATTACAATCAGAACAAGTTTAAGTTTTTACATAAAATTGTTTTACTGTTAATAACTTTACAGGGATTAAATAAATACTTGAAAATGATTTTCTTATCAAGTTTGATTAAACGCGTATTAAATTTTGAAATAATTCTTAAATCAATTTCGAAATACTGTTAGAAAATAGCAGTAAAACTGATCAATAGATTCAAAAACGACTGTAATCTTACAATTGATTATCGAATGAGATTTCAAATACTATTTAAACAGTTGAGTGCAAAACAAACTGAAAGTAATTTTTGAAAAAATAGCCCAAAAATGATTAAACATTTCATTTTCATAATTTTATTCTATTCATTGAACTACAGTTCTGTCGATTCAGTAATAGTGACGACAAGTTTGGGTCAATTGCGCGGAAATGAAGTATTTATTGCAGAGAAAAACAAAACGATTTCAGTCTTTCAGGGAATTCCTTACGCGAAACCACCGACCGGTGACCTCAGGTTCAGACCGGCCCAACCGGCCAGTAATTGGTCGGGTGTTTGGGACGGAACGCATCGTAAGTATACAAACAATTAAATAAAACTCAATTTCTAATCAATACTTACGAACCGAACGTAAGCCCGAACTGCATGTATGCAACCGAACGAACCGAATGCCAGCGAAGACTGTCTTTTCCTCAATGTATACGTTCCGCACAACCAGTTTGACGATCAAACCACTAAATTGAACAAGAGCATTATGTTCTGGATACACGGTGGTACATTTATATCTGGGAGCATAATTGACCCAGGGTTTAACGCATCATATCTGTCAGCCTTAGGCGATATAATAGTATTTGAAGTGAATTACAGACTCTCGGCCTTTGGTTTTCTATACACTGACAGTTCGGAATCGCCGGGAAATCAGGCGTTCACTGACTCTCTACTCGCTCTCGAATTTGTCCAAAAAAATGCCAAATTCTTTGGCGGAAATCCCGATTCGGTCACTATTTTCGGTGAGAGCGCCGGCAGTATGACTGTGTCGGCACTACTTCTCATCGAAGATCGCAATCTATTCAATAGAGCCATAACTGAAAGTGGATCAGTTGACTCATACCTGGGCAGTGAACCGAAGGAGTCGGCACTTATCAAAGCGACAGCACTTGCAAAACAAATGCAATGTTTTGACATCAAAACCGACAAAATAGACATTTCGTGTCTTAGAAAAGTAGATCCGAAAAAAATAGTCGACTTTTGCGCTAAAAGTTCTTCATCTGATATATTCTTTACTCCAATATTTGGCGACAAATTACTACCGATTAAGCCATCAATTGCTCTCAAAAATGGAAACTTTAAGTAATTATTAAATTTTAATAATTTTTAAAAATATATTTAAAATAATAAATAATTTATAAACTTATAATTTATAACTTATAACGGATTTAAGTTTTTATCTAGGTTATTTTTAAAGCATTAATTAATTTACACAAATGTGAAAATAATTATGTGTTATAAAAATTTAATAACCTAGATAAAAAATTAAATCCGCTATAAGTTTATAAACTATTTATAAATAACTTGTGCATGCCACTTTAAATTTAGTTAATTATTATTGTAAGAAAAAATTTTAAACAACAAATATATTAATTAATTAAATATCAATTTTAAAATAGAAAAAACATCGAGTTACTATTTGGAACCGTCAAAGACGAGGGATCGGGATTTGTATCAAGCGGACTTTTTTCCGATCTGTTGCCAGACAGCGCCAACAGTACAATGAATGTATTGAAAGCCAAAAGCATTATTGAACTTATGTTTCAAATAATAGACATATCGTATGTCAAACAAATTGCCGACTTTTATACAACAGGTCTGACCGATGCGGACGGCTTTGAGTTGAAACACGCAATCGCTGATAGTTTTGGTGACTATCACTTGACCTGTCCTACAGTCGAGTTGGGCACTAGCATGTCGGCTTTTAACAAAGCATATGCCTATAGATTAACCTTTACTACTAAAGACCCGCACAAGTCGTGGACGGGTGTAACGCATGCGGAAGACCTACGATATGTGTTCGGGTATTCACTTCGAAACCCAAAGAGTTACTCAAAAGATGAAAGACAATTGAGTTTAGATATCAATGAGATTTGGACTACATTTGCTAAAACTGGGTATAATTTATTCGATTATTTAGGTTTAATATTACTAATATATTAGATAACTTAATAAAAACCTTTTTTTTATTTATTAATTTTTGAAAACAGAAAACCCCCGAAACTTAATGGGAAGGAATGGCCCGAAGCTATTGATAAGACACTAATTGATCCATCGGTTCGATACATGCAATTGGATCCCAAGAACTACACAATTGTGGAAAATGTGTTCAAAAAGAGTTGCGACGGTTTCTGGAGATCACATCTTAATCAGACCCAAGTGTTTGGCCGTTCACTTAATTTATCGATTTTCAATTGTTTATTAATTTATTTATAATAAATAATTTATTTCAAATGTAACAACTTACAATAAATAGTAATTTTCAAATAACAGGCTTGCTAAATAGCATTTAAAAAATAAATGTTTTATATTTTAAAAATAATAGTTCAATAGTAACCATAATAAATGATATGATTACTCTTTAAAAATCTAAGTAAAAACTATCCCGAACATTATAAATTGATAAACTAGTAAACTTAAACTTGTTAATTTTAATCAAATTATTTACGCCGACTATTATGTCTTACATTCGATTCACTTCATTAGACCAATGAGAATGAATTCCGGATTCAATTGTTGAAATTATTTTTAAAATAATTGTGAAATATTAATTAAACTGCATTTTATCTCGCTTATAATACTTTGTCATGTGTAATTACAACCGAGTTGTAATGTGTAAATTTTTCAAATCTTTAACATTTTAATTTTGTATTGTACTTACATGCTATTTAAATTGTTAAAAATGTTAATTTTGATGTTTTTTGTTTGCAAACATAAAATACGGGTAATATCCGCCGCATTGTCTCGAAATATGTATTGATTCAAAACTGATATGACTGTAGGACAGGTCAAGTGATAGTCACCAAAACTATCAGCGATTGCGTGTTTCAACTCAAAGCCGTCCGCATCGG